>CAJQGB010000020.1:0-51813 GCA_905475315.1 Autographa pulchrina | reverse complement strand
CGCCTCGGCGAGGGCTACGTAAATATGTAATAAACTAAGGTAGGTGTAATATAAAAATTAAAGTTATGGTCCAAAAACTAGTTTTTCATTTCAACATTTTTTCGAGCTATCCGCACGTGAGTGGTGTCGTTAGAAGCGCCTCGGCGAGGGCTACGTAAATATGTAATAAACTAAGGTAGGTGTAATATAAAAATTAAAGTTATGGTCCAAAAACTAGTTTTTCATTTCAACATTTTTTCGAGCTATCCGCACGTGAGTGGTGTCGTTAGAAGCGCCTCGGCGAGGGCTACGTAAATATGTAATAAACTAAGGTAGGTGTAATATAAAAATTAAAGTTATGGTCCAAAAACTAGTTTTTCATTTCAACATTTTTTCGAGCTATCCGCACGTGAGTGGTGTCGTTAGAAGCGCCTCGGCGAGGGCTACGTAAATATGTAATAAACTAAGGTAGGTGTAATATAAAAATTAAAGTTATGGTCCAAAAACTAGTTTTTCATTTCAACATTTTTTCGAGCTATCCGCACGTGAGTGGTGTCGTTAGAAGCGCCTCGGCGAGGGCTACGTAAATATGTAATAAACTAAGGTAGGTGTAATATAAAAATTAAAGTTATGGTCCAAAAACTAGTTTTTCATTTCAACATTTTTTCGAGCTATCCGCACGTGAGTGGTGTCGTTAGAAGCGCCTCGGCGAGGGCTACGTAAATATGTAATAAACTAAGGTAGGTGTAATATAAAAATTAAAGTTATGGTCCAAAAACTAGTTTTTCATTTCAACATTTTTTCGAGCTATCCGCACGTGAGTGGTGTCGTTAGAAGCGCCTCGGCGAGGGCTACGTAAATATGTAATAAACTAAGGTAGGTGTAATATAAAAATTAAAGTTATGGTCCAAAAACTAGTTTTTCATTTCAACATTTTTTCGAGCTATCCGCACGTGAGTGGTGTCGTTAGAAGCGCCTCGGCGAGGGCTACGTAAATATGTAATAAACTAAGGTAGGTGTAATATAAAAATTAAAGTTATGGTCCAAAAACTAGTTTTTCATTTCAACATTTTTTCGAGCTATCCGCACGTGAGTGGTGTCGTTAGAAGCGCCTCGGCGAGGGCTACGTAAATATGTAATAAACTAAGGTAGGTGTAATATAAAAATTAAAGTTATGGTCCAAAAACTAGTTTTTCATTTCAACATTTTTTCGAGCTATCCGCACGTGAGTGGTGTCGTTAGAAGCGGCTCGGCGAGGGCTACGTAAATATGTAATAAACTAAGGTAGGTGTAATATAAAAATTAAAGTTATGGTCCAAAAACTAGTTTTTCATTTCAACATTTTTTCGAGCTATCCGCACGTGAGTGGTGTCGTTAGAAGCGCCTCGGCGAGGGCTACGTAAATATGTAATAAACTAAGGTAGGTGTAATATAAAAATTAAAGTTATGGTCCAAAAACTAGTTTTTCATTTCAACATTTTTTCGAGCTATCCGCACGTGAGTGGTGTCGTTAGAAGCGCCTCGGCGAGGGCTACGTAAATATGTAATAAACTAAGGTAGGTGTAATATAAAAATTAAAGTTATGGTCCAAAAACTAGTTTTTCATTTCAACATTTTTTCGAGCTATCCGCACGTGAGTGGTGTCGTTAGAAGCGCCTCGGCGAGGGCTACGTAAATATGTAATAAACTAAGGTAGGTGTAATATAAAAATTAAAGTTATGGTCCAAAAACTAGTTTTTCATTTCAACATTTTTTCGAGCTATCCGCACGTGAGTGGTGTCGTTAGAAGCGCCTCGGCGAGGGCTACGTAAATATGTAATAAACTAAGGTAGGTGTAATATAAAAATTAAAGTTATGGTCCAAAAACTAGTTTTTCATTTCAACATTTTTTCGAGCTATCCGCACGTGAGTGGTGTCGTTAGAAGCGCCTCGGCGAGGGCTACGTAAATATGTAATAAACTAAGGTAGGTGTAATATAAAAATTAAAGTTATGGTCCAAAAACTAGTTTTTCATTTCAACATTTTTTCGAGCTATCCGCACGTGAGTGGTGTCGTTAGAAGCGCCTCGGCGAGGGCTACGTAAATATGTAATAAACTAAGGTAGGTGTAATATAAAAATTAAAGTTATGGTCCAAAAACTAGTTTTTCATTTCAACATTTTTTCGAGCTATCCGCACGTGAGTGGTGTCGTTAGAAGCGCCTCGGCGAGGGCTACGTAAATATGTAATAAACTAAGGTAGGTGTAATATAAAAATTAAAGTTATGGTCCAAAAACTAGTTTTTCATTTCAAAATTTTTTCGAGCTATCCGCACGTGAGTGGTGTCGTTAGAAGCGCCTCGGCGAGGGCTACGTAAATATGTAATAAACTAAGGTAGGTGTAATATAAAAATTAAAGTTATGGTCCAAAAACTAGTTTTTCATTTCAACATTTTTTCGAGCTATCCGCACGTGAGTGGTGTCGTTAGAAGCGCCTCGGCGAGGGCTACGTAAATATGTAATAAACTAAGGTAGGTGTAATATAAAAATTAAAGTTATGGTCCAAAAACTAGTTTTTCATTTCAACATTTTTTCGAGCTATCCGCACGTGAGTGGTGTCGTTAGAAGCGCCTCGGCGAGGGCTACGTAAATATGTAATAAACTAAGGTAGGTGTAATATAAAAATTAAAGTTATGGTCCAAAAACTAGTTTTTCATTTCAACATTTTTTCGAGCTATCCGCACGTGAGTGGTGTCGTTAGAAGCGCCTCGGCGAGGGCTACGTAAATATGTAATAAACTAAGGTAGGTGTAATATAAAAATTAAAGTTATGGTCCAAAAACTAGTTTTTCATTTCAACATTTTTTCGAGCTATCCGCACGTGAGTGGTGTCGTTAGAAGCGGCTCGGCGAGGGCTACGTAAATATGTAATAAACTAAGGTAGGTGTAATATAAAAATTAAAGTTATGGTCCAAAAACTAGTTTTTCATTTCAACATTTTTTCGAGCTATCCGCACGTGAGTGGTGTCGTTAGAAGCGCCTCGGCGAGGGCTACGTAAATATGTAATAAACTAAGGTAGGTGTAATATAAAAATTAAAGTTATGGTCCAAAAACTAGTTTTTCATTTCAACATTTTTTCGAGCTATCCGCACGTGAGTGGTGTCGTTAGAAGCGCCTCGGCGAGGGCTACGTAAATATGTAATAAACTAAGGTAGGTGTAATATAAAAATTAAAGTTATGGTCCAAAAACTAGTTTTTCATTTCAACATTTTTTCGAGCTATCCGCACGTGAGTGGTGTCGTTAGAAGCGCCTCGGCGAGGGCTACGTAAATATGTAATAAACTAAGGTAGGTGTAATATAAAAATTAAAGTTATGGTCCAAAAACTAGTTTTTCATTTCAACATTTTTTCGAGCTATCCGCACGTGAGTGGTGTCGTTAGAAGCGCCTCGGCGAGGGCTACGTAAATATGTAATAAACTAAGGTAGGTGTAATATAAAAATTAAAGTTATGGTCCAAAAACTAGTTTTTCATTTCAACATTTTTTCGAGCTATCCGCACGTGAGTGGTGTCGTTAGAAGCGCCTCGGCGAGGGCTACGTAAATATGTAATAAACTAAGGTAGGTGTAATATAAAAATTAAAGTTATGGTCCAAAAACTAGTTTTTCATTTCAACATTTTTTCGAGCTATCCGCACGTGAGTGGTGTCGTTAGAAGCGCCTCGGCGAGGGCTACGTAAATATGTAATAAACTAAGGTAGGTGTAATATAAAAATTAAAGTTATGGTCCAAAAACTAGTTTTTCATTTCAACATTTTTTCGAGCTATCCGCACGTGAGTGGTGTCGTTAGAAGCGCCTCGGCGAGGGCTACGTAAATATGTAATAAACTAAGGTAGGTGTAATATAAAAATTAAAGTTATGGTCCAAAAACTAGTTTTTCATTTCAACATTTTTTCGAGCTATCCGCACGTGAGTGGTGTCGTTAGAAGCGCCTCGGCGAGGGCTACGTAAATATGTAATAAACTAAGGTAGGTGTAATATAAAAATTAAAGTTATGGTCCAAAAACTAGTTTTTCATTTCAACATTTTTTCGAGCTATCCGCACGTGAGTGGTGTCGTTAGAAGCGCCTCGGCGAGGGCTACGTAAATATGTAATAAACTAAGGTAGGTGTAATATAAAAATTAAAGTTATGGTCCAAAAACTAGTTTTTCATTTCAACATTTTTTCGAGCTATCCGCACGTGAGTGAAGTCGTTAGAAGCGCCTCGGCGAGGGCTACGTAAATATGTAATAAACTAAGGTAGGTGTAATATAAAAATTAAAGTTATGGTCCAAAAACTAGTTTTTCATTTCAACATTTTTTCGAGCTATCCGCACGTGGGTGGTGTCGTTAGAAGCGCCTCGGCGAGGGCTACGTAAATATGTAATAAACTAAGGTAGGTGTAATATAAAAATTAAAGTTATGGTCCAAAAACTAGTTTTTTATTTCAACATTTTTTTCGAGCTATCCGCACGTGAGTGGTGTCGTTAGAAGCGCCTCGGCGAGGGCTACGTAAATATGTAATAAACTAAGGTAGGTGTAATATAAAAATTAAAGTTATGGTCCAAAAACTAGTTTTTCATTTCAACATTTTTTCGAGCTATCCGCACGTGAGTGGTGTCGTTAGAAGCGCCTCGGCGAGGGCTACGTAAATATGTAATAAACTAAGGTAGGTGTAATATAAAAATTAAAGTTATGGTCCAAAAACTAGTTTTTCATTTCAACATTTTTTCGAGCTATCCGCACGTGAGTGGTGTCGTTAGAAGCGCCTCGGCGAGGGCTACGTAAATATGTAATAAACTAAGGTAGGTGTAATATAAAAATTAAAGTTATGGTCCAAAAACTAGTTTTTCATTTCAACATTTTTTCGAGCTATCCGCACGTGAGTGGTGTCGTTAGAAGCGCCTCGGCGAGGGCTACGTAAATATGTAATAAACTAAGGTAGGTGTAATATAAAAATTAAAGTTATGGTCCAAAAACTAGTTTTTCATTTCAACATTTTTTCGAGCTATCCGCACGTGAGTGGTGTCGTTAGAAGCGCCTCGGCGAGGGCTACGTAAATATGTAATAAACTAAGGTAGGTGTAATATAAAAATTAAAGTTATGGTCCAAAAACTAGTTTTTCATTTCAACATTTTTTCGAGCTATCCGCACGTGAGTGGTGTCGTTAGAAGCGCCTCGGCGAGGGCTACGTAAATATGTAATAAACTAAGGTAGGTGTAATATAAAAATTAAAGTTATGGTCCAAAAACTAGTTTTTCATTTCAACATTTTTTCGAGCTATCCGCACGTGAGTGGTGTCGTTAGAAGCGCCTCGGCGAGGGCTACGTAAATATGTAATAAACTAAGGTAGGTGTAATATAAAAATTAAAGTTATGGTCCAAAAACTAGTTTTTCATTTCAACATTTTTTCGAGCTATCCGCACGTGAGTGGTGTCGTTAGAAGCGCCTCGGCGAGGGCTACGTAAATATGTAATAAACTAAGGTAGGTGTAATATAAAAATTAAAGTTATGGTCCAAAAACTAGTTTTTCATTTCAACATTTTTTCGAGCTATCCGCACGTGAGTGGTGTCGTTAGAAGCGCCTCGGCGAGGGCTACGTAAATATGTAATAAACTAAGGTAGGTGTAATATAAAAATTAAAGTTATGGTCCAAAAACTAGTTTTTCATTTCAACATTTTTTCGAGCTATCCGCACGTGAGTGGTGTCGTTAGAAGCGCCTCGGCGAGGGCTACGTAAATATGTAATAAACTAAGGTAGGTGTAATATAAAAATTAAAGTTATGGTCCAAAAACTAGTTTTTCATTTCAACATTTTTTCGAGCTATCCGCACGTGAGTGGTGTCGTTAGAAGCGCCTCGGCGAGGGCTACGTAAATATGTAATAAACTAAGGTAGGTGTAATATAAAAATTAAAGTTATGGTCCAAAAACTAGTTTTTCATTTCAACATTTTTTCGAGCTATCCGCACGTGAGTGGTGTCGTTAGAAGCGCCTCGGCGAGGGCTACGTAAATATGTAATAAACTAAGGTAGGTGTAATATAAAAATTAAAGTTATGGTCCAAAAACTAGTTTTTCATTTCAACATTTTTTCGAGCTATCCGCACGTGAGTGGTGTCGTTAGAAGCGCCTCGGCGAGGGCTACGTAAATATGTAATAAACTAAGGTAGGTGTAATATAAAAATTAAAGTTATGGTCCAAAAACTAGTTTTTCATTTCAACATTTTTTCGAGCTATCCGCACGTGAGTGGTGTCGTTAGAAGCGCCTCGGCGAGGGCTACGTAAATATGTAATAAACTAAGGTAGGTGTAATATAAAAATTAAAGTTATGGTCCAAAAACTAGTTTTTCATTTCAACATTTTTTCGAGCTATCCGCACGTGAGTGGTGTCGTTAGAAGCGCCTCGGCGAGGGCTACGTAAATATGTAATAAACTAAGGTAGGTGTAATATAAAAATTAAAGTTATGGTCCAAAAACTAGTTTTTCATTTCAACATTTTTTCGAGCTATCCGCACGTGAGTGGTGTCGTTAGAAGCGCCTCGGCGAGGGCTACGTAAATATGTAATAAACTAAGGTAGGTGTAATATAAAAATTAAAGTTATGGTCCAAAAACTAGTTTTTCATTTCAACATTTTTTCGAGCTATCCGCACGTGAGTGGTGTCGTTAGAAGCGCCTCGGCGAGGGCTACGTAAATATGTAATAAACTAAGGTAGGTGTAATATAAAAATTAAAGTTATGGTCCAAAAACTAGTTTTTCATTTCAACATTTTTTCGAGCTATCCGCACGTGAGTGGTGTCGTTAGAAGCGCCTCGGCGAGGGCTACGTAAATATGTAATAAACTAAGGTAGGTGTAATATAAAAATTAAAGCTATGGTCAAAAAACTAGTTTTTCATTTCAACATTTTTTCGAGCTATCCGCACGTGAGTGGTGTCGTTAGAAGCGCCTCGGCGAGGGCTACGTAAATATGTAATAAACTAAGGTAGGTGTAATATAAAAATTAAAGTTATGGTCCAAAAACTAGTTATTCATTTCAACATATTTTCGAGCTATCCGCACGTGAGTGGTGTCGTTAGAAGCGCCTCGGCGAGGGCTACGTAAATATGTAATAAACTAAGGTAGGTGTAATATAAAAATTAAAGTTATGGTCCAAAAACTAGTTTTTCATTTCAACATTTTTTCGAGCTATCAGCACGTGAGTGGTGTCGTTAGAAGCGCCTCGGCGAGGGCTACGTAAATATGTAATAAACTAAGGTAGGTGTAATATAAAAATTAAAGTTATGGTCCAAAAACTAGTTTTTCATTTCAACATTTTTTAGAGCTATCCGCACGTGAGTGGTGTCGTTAGAAGCGCCTCGGCGAGGGCTACGTAAATATGTAATAAACTAAGGTAGGTGTAATATAAAAATTAAAGTTATGGTCCAAAAACTAGTTTTTCATTTCAACATTTTTTCGAGCTATCCGCACGTGAGTGGTGTCGTTAGAAGCGCCTCGGCGAGGGCTACGTAAATATGTAATAAACTAAGGTAGGTGTAATATAAAAATTAAAGTTATGGTCCAAAAACTAGTTTTTCATTTCAACATTTTTTCGAGCTATCCGCACGTGAGTGGTGTCGTTAGAAGCGCCTCGGCGAGGGCTACGTAAATATGTAATAAACTAAGGTAGGTGTAATATAAAAATTAAAGCAATGGTCCAAAAACTAGTTTTTCATTTCAACATTTTTTCGAGCTATCCGCACGTGAGTGGTGTCGTTAGAAGCGCCTCGGCGAGGGCTACGTAAATATGTAATAAACTAAGGTAGGTGTAATATAAAAATTAAAGTTATGGTCCAAAAACTAGTTTTTCATTTCAACATTTTTTTCGAGCTATCCGCACGTGAGTGGTGTCGTTAGAAGCGCCTCGGCGAGGGCTACGTAAATATGTAATAAACTAAGGTAGGTGTAATATAAAAATTAAAGTTATGGTCCAAAAACTAGTTTTTCATTTCAACATTTTTTCGAGCTATCCGCACGTGAGTGGTGTCGTTAGAAGCGCCTCGGCGAGGGCTACGTAAATATGTAATAAACTAAGGTAGGTGTAATATAAAAATTAAAGTTATGGTCCAAAAACTAGTTTTTCATTTCAACATTTTTTCGAGCTATCCGCACGTGAGTGGTGTCGTTAGAAGCGCCTCGGCGAGGGCTACGTAAATATGTAATAAACTAAGGTAGGTGTAATATAAAAATTAAAGTTATGGTCCAAAAACTAGTTTTTCATTTCAACATTTTTTCGAGCTATCCGCACGTGAGTGGTGTCGTTAGAAGCGCCTCGGCGAGGGCTACGTAAATATGTAATAAACTAAGGTAGGTGTAATATAAAAATTAAAGTTATGGTCCAAAAACTAGTTTTTCATTTCAAAATTTTTTCGAGCTATCCGCACGTGAGTGGTGTCGTTAGAAGCGCCTCGGCGAGGGCTACGTAAATATGTAATAAACTAAGGTAGGTGTAATATAAAAATTAAAGTTATGGTCCAAAAACTAGTTTTTCATTTCAACATTTTTTCGAGCTATCCGCACGTGAGTGGTGTCGTTAGAAGCGCCTCGGCGAGGGCTACGTAAATATGTAATAAACTAAGGTAGGTGTAATATAAAAATTAAAGTTATGGTCCAAAAACTAGTTTTTCATTTCAACATTTTTTCGAGCTATCCGCACGTGAGTGGTGTCGTTAGAAGCGCCTCGGCGAGGGCTACGTAAATATGTAATAAACTAAGGTAGGTGTAATATAAAAATTAAAGTTATGGTCCAAAAACTAGTTTTTCATTTCAACATTTTTTCGAGCTATCCGCACGTGAGTGGTGTCGTTAGAAGCGCCTCGGCGAGGGCTACGTAAATATGTAATAAACTAAGGTAGGTGTAATATAAAAATTAAAGTTATGGTCCAAAAACTAGTTTTTCATTTCAACATTTTTTCGAGCTATCCGCACGTGAGTGGTGTCGTTAGAAGCGCCTCGGCGAGGGCTACGTAAATATGTAATAAACTAAGGTAGGTGTAATATAAAAATTAAAGTTATGGTCCAAAAACTAGTTTTTCATTTCAACATTTTTTCGAGCTATCCGCACGTGAGTGGTGTCGTTAGAAGCGCCTCGGCGAGGGCTACGTAAATATGTAATAAACTAAGGTAGGTGTAATATAAAAATTAAAGTTATGGTCCAAAAACTAGTTTTTCATTTCAACATTTTTTCGAGCTATCCGCACGTGAGTGGTGTCGTTAGAAGCGCCTCGGCGAGGGCTACGTAAATATGTAATAAACTAAGGTAGGTGTAATATAAAAATTAAAGTTATGGTCCAAAAACTAGTTTTTCATTTCAACATTTTTTCGAGCTATCCGCACGTGAGTGGTGTCGTTAGAAGCGCCTCGGCGAGGGCTACGTAAATATGTAATAAACTAAGGTAGGTGTAATATAAAAATTAAAGCTATGGTCAAAAAACTAGTTTTTCATTTCAACATTTTTTCGAGCTATCCGCACGTGAGTGGTGTCGTTAGAAGCGCCTCGGCGAGGGCTACGTAAATATGTAATAAACTAAGGTAGGTGTAATATAAAAATTAAAGTTATGGTCCAAAAACTAGTTATTCATTTCAACATATTTTCGAGCTATCCGCACGTGAGTGGTGTCGTTAGAAGCGCCTCGGCGAGGGCTACGTAAATATGTAATAAACTAAGGTAGGTGTAATATAAAAATTAAAGTTATGGTCCAAAAACTAGTTTTTCATTTCAACATTTTTTCGAGCTATCAGCACGTGAGTGGTGTCGTTAGAAGCGCCTCGGCGAGGGCTACGTAAATATGTAATAAACTAAGGTAGGTGTAATATAAAAATTAAAGTTATGGTCCAAAAACTAGTTTTTCATTTCAACATTTTTTAGAGCTATCCGCACGTGAGTGGTGTCGTTAGAAGCGCCTCGGCGAGGGCTACGTAAATATGTAATAAACTAAGGTAGGTGTAATATAAAAATTAAAGTTATGGTCCAAAAACTAGTTTTTCATTTCAACATTTTTTCGAGCTATCCGCACGTGAGTGGTGTCGTTAGAAGCGCCTCGGCGAGGGCTACGTAAATATGTAATAAACTAAGGTAGGTGTAATATAAAAATTAAAGTTATGGTCCAAAAACTAGTTTTTCATTTCAACATTTTTTCGAGCTATCCGCACGTGAGTGGTGTCGTTAGAAGCGCCTCGGCGAGGGCTACGTAAATATGTAATAAACTAAGGTAGGTGTAATATAAAAATTAAAGCAATGGTCCAAAAACTAGTTTTTCATTTCAACATTTTTTCGAGCTATCCGCACGTGAGTGGTGTCGTTAGAAGCGCCTCGGCGAGGGCTACGTAAATATGTAATAAACTAAGGTAGGTGTAATATAAAAATTAAAGTTATGGTCCAAAAACTAGTTTTTCATTTCAACATTTTTTCGAGCTATCCGCACGTGAGTGGTGTCGTTAGAAGCGCCTCGGCGAGGGCTACGTAAATATGTAATAAACTAAGGTAGGTGTAATATAAAAATTAAAGTTATGGTCCAAAAACTAGTTTTTCATTTCAACATTTTTTCGAGCTATCCGCACGTGAGTGGTGTCGTTAGAAGCGCCTCGGCGAGGGCTACGTAAATATGTAATAAACTAAGGTAGGTGTAATATAAAAATTAAAGTTATGGTCCAAAAACTAGTTTTTCATTTCAACATTTTTTCGAGCTATCCGCACGTGAGTGGTGTCGTTAGAAGCGCCTCGGCGAGGGCTACGTAAATATGTAATAAACTAAGGTAGGTGTAATATAAAAATTAAAGTTATGGTCCAAAAACTAGTTTTTCATTTCAACATTTTTTCGAGCTATCCGCACGTGAGTGGTGTCGTTAGAAGCGCCTCGGCGAGGGCTACGTAAATATGTAATAAACTAAGGTAGGTGTAATATAAAAATTAAAGTTATGGTCCAAAAACTAGTTTTTCATTTCAACATTTTTTCGAGCTATCCGCACGTGAGTGGTGTCGTTAGAAGCGCCTCGGCGAGGGCTACGTAAATATGTAATAAACTAAGGTAGGTGTAATATAAAAATTAAAGTTATGGTCCAAAAACTAGTTTTTCATTTCAACATTTTTTCGAGCTATCCGCACGTGAGTGGTGTCGTTAGAAGCGCCTCGGCGAGGGCTACGTAAATATGTAATAAACTAAGGTAGGTGTAATATAAAAATTAAAGTTATGGTCCAAAAACTAGTTTTTCATTTCAACATTTTTTCGAGCTATCCGCACGTGAGTGGTGTCGTTAGAAGCGCCTCGGCGAGGGCTACGTAAATATGTAATAAACTAAGGTAGGTGTAATATAAAAATTAAAGTTATGGTCCAAAAACTAGTTTTTCATTTCAACATTTTTTCGAGCTATCCGCACGTGAGTGGTGTCGTTAGAAGCGCCTCGGCGAGGGCTACGTAAATATGTAATAAACTAAGGTAGGTGTAATATAAAAATTAAAGTTATGGTCCAAAAACTAGTTTTTCATTTCAACATTTTTTCGAGCTATCCGCACGTGAGTGGTGTCGTTAGAAGCGCCTCGGCGAGGGCTACGTAAATATGTAATAAACTAAGGTAGGTGTAATATAAAAATTAAAGTTATGGTCAAAAAACTAGTTTTTCATTTCAACATTTTTTCGAGCTATCCGCACGTGAGTGGTGTCGTTAGAAGCGCCTCGGCGAGGGCTACGTAAATATGTAATAAACTAAGGTAGGTGTAATATAAAAATTAAAGTTATGGTCCAAAAACTAGTTTTTCATTTCAACATTTTTTCGAGCTATCCGCACGTGAGTGGTGTCGTTAGAAGCGCCTCGGCGAGGGCTACGTAAATATGTAATAAACTAAGGTAGGTGTAATATAAAAATTAAAGTTATGGTCCAAAAACTAGTTTTTCATTTCAACATTTTTTCGAGCTATCCGCACGTGAGTGGTGTCGTTAGAAGCGCCTCGGCGAGGGCTACGTAAATATGTAATAAACTAAGGTAGGTGTAATATAAAAATTAAAGTTATGGTCCAAAAACTAGTTTTTCATTTCAACATTTTTTCGAGCTATCCGCACGTGAGTGGTGTCGTTAGAAGCGCCTCGGCGAGGGCTACGTAAATATGTAATAAACTAAGGTAGGTGTAATATAAAAATTAAAGTTATGGTCCAAAAACTAGTTTTTCATTTCAACATTTTTTCGAGCTATCCGCACGTGAGTGGTGTCGTTAGAAGCGCCTCGGCGAGGGCTACGTAAATATGTAATAAACTAAGGTAGGTGTAATATAAAAATTAAAGTTATGGTCCAAAAACTAGTTTTTCATTTCAACATTTTTTCGAGCTATCCGCACGTGAGTGGTGTCGTTAGAAGCGCCTCGGCGAGGGCTACGTAAATATGTAATAAACTAAGGTAGGTGTAATATAAAAATTAAAGTTATGGTCCAAAAACTAGTTTTTCATTTCAACATTTTTTCGAGCTATCCGCACGTGAGTGGTGTCGTTAGAAGCGCCTCGGCGAGGGCTACGTAAATATGTAATAAACTAAGGTAGGTGTAATATAAAAATTAAAGTTATGGTCCAAAAACTAGTTTTTCATTTCAACATTTTTTCGAGCTATCCGCACGTGAGTGGTGTCGTTAGAAGCGCCTCGGCGAGGGCTACGTAAATATGTAATAAACTAAGGTAGGTGTAATATAAAAATTAAAGTTATGGTCCAAAAACTAGTTTTTCATTTCAACATTTTTTCGAGCTATCCGCACGTGAGTGGTGTCGTTAGAAGCGCCTCGGCGAGGGCTACGTAAATATGTAATAAACTAAGGTAGGTGTAATATAAAAATTAAAGTTATGGTCCAAAAACTAGTTTTTCATTTCAACATTTTTTCGAGCTATCCGCACGTGGGTGGTGTCGTTAGAAGCGCCTCGGCGAGGGCTACGTAAATATGTAATAAACTAAGGTAGGTGTAATATAAAAATTAAAGTTATGGTCCAAAAACTAGTTTTTCATTTCAACATTTTTTCGAGCTATCCGCACGTGAGTGGTGTCGTTAGAAGCGCCTCGGCGAGGGCTACGTAAATATGTAATAAACTAAGGTAGGTGTAATATAAAAATTAAAGTTATGGTCCAAAAACTAGTTTTTCATTTCAACATTTTTTCGAGCTATCCGCACGTGAGTGGTGTCGTTAGAAGCGCCTCGGCGAGGGCTACGTAAATATGTAATAAACTAAGGTAGGTGTAATATAAAAATTAAAGTTATGGTCCAAAAACTAGTTTTTCATTTCAACATTTTTTCGAGCTATCCGCACGTGAGTGGTGTCGTTAGAAGCGCCTCGGCGAGGGCTACGTAAATATGTAATAAACTAAGGTAGGTGTAATATAAAAATTAAAGTTATGGTCCAAAAACTAGTTTTTCATTTCAACATTTTTTCGAGCTATCCGCACGTGAGTGGTGTCGTTAGAAGCGCCTCGGCGAGGGCTACGTAAATATGTAATAAACTAAGGTAGGTGTAATATAAAAATTAAAGTTATGGTCCAAAAACTAGTTTTTCATTTCAACATTTTTTCGAGCTATCCGCACGTGAGTGGTGTCGTTAGAAGCGCCTCGGCGAGGGCTACGTAAATATGTAATAAACTAAGGTAGGTGTAATATAAAAATTAAAGTTATGGTCCAAAAACTAGTTTTTCATTTCAACATTTTTTCGAGCTATCCGCACGTGAGTGGTGTCGTTAGAAGCGCCTCGGCGAGGGCTACGTAAATATGTAATAAACTAAGGTAGGTGTAATATAAAAATTAAAGTTATGGTCCAAAAACTAGTTTTTCATTTCAAAATTTTTTCGAGCTATCCGCACGTGAGTGGTGTCGTTAGAAGCGCCTCGGCGAGGGCTACGTAAATATGTAATAAACTAAGGTAGGTGTAATATAAAAATTAAAGCTATGGTCCAAAAACTAGTTTTTCATTTCAACATTTTTTCGAGCTATCCGCACGTGAGTGGTGTCGTTAGAAGCGCCTCGGCGAGGGCTACGTAAATATGTAATAAACTAAGGTAGGTGTAATATAAAAATTAAAGTTATGGTCCAAAAACTAGTTTTTCATTTCAACATTTTTTCGAGCTATCCGCACGTGAGTGGTGTCGTTAGAAGCGCCTCGGCGAGGGCTACGTAAATATGTAATAAACTAAGGTAGGTGTAATATAAAAATTAAAGTTATGGTCCAAAAACTAGTTTTTCATTTCAACATTTTTTCGAGCTATCCGCACGTGAGTGGTGTCGTTAGAAGCGCCTCGGCGAGGGCTACGTAAATATGTAATAAACTAAGGTAGGTGTAATATAAAAATTAAAGTTATGGTCCAAAAACTAGTTTTTCATTTCAACATTTTTTCGAGCTATCCGCACGTGAGTGGTGTCGTTAGAAGCGCCTCGGCGAGGGCTACGTAAATATGTAATAAACTAAGGTAGGTGTAATATAAAAATTAAAGTTATGGTCCAAAAACTAGTTTTTCATTTCAACATTTTTTCGAGCTATCCGCACGTGAGTGGTGTCGTTAGAAGCGCCTCGGCGAGGGCTACGTAAATATGTAATAAACTAAGGTAGGTGTAATATAAAAATTAAAGTTATGGTCCAAAAACTAGTTTTTCATTTCAAAATTTTTTCGAGCTATCCGCACGTGAGTGGTGTCGTTAGAAGCGGCTCGGCGAGGGCTACGTAAATATGTAATAAACTAAGGTAGGTGTAATATAAAAATTAAAGTTATGGTCCAAAAACTAGTTTTTCATTTCAACATTTTTTCGAGCTATCCGCACGTGAGTGGTGTCGTTAGAAGCGCCTCGGCGAGGGCTACGTAAATATGTAATAAACTAAGGTAGGTGTAATATAAAAATTAAAGTTATGGTCCAAAAACTAGTTTTTCATTTCAACATTTTTTCGAGCTATCCGCACGTGAGTGGTGTCGTTAGAAGCGCCTCGGCGAGGGCTACGTAAATATGTAATAAACTAAGGTAGGTGTAATATAAAAATTAAAGTTATGGTCCAAAAACTAGTTTTTCATTTCAACATTTTTTCGAGCTATCCGCACGTGAGTGGTGTCGTTAGAAGCGCCTCGGCGAGGGCTACGTAAATATGTAATAAACTAAGGTAGGTGTAATATAAAAATTAAAGTTATGGTCCAAAAACTAGTTTTTCATTTCAACATTTTTTCGAGCTATCCGCACGTGAGTGGTGTCGTTAGAAGCGCCTCGGCGAGGGCTACGTAAATATGTAATAAACTAAGGTAGGTGTAATATAAAAATTAAAGTTATGGTCCAAAAACTAGTTTTTCATTTCAACATTTTTTCGAGCTATCCGCACGTGAGTGGTGTCGTTAGAAGCGCCTCGGCGAGGGCTACGTAAATATGTAATAAACTAAGGTAGGTGTAATATAAAAATTAAAGTTATGGTCCAAAAACTAGTTTTTCATTTCAACATTTTTTCGAGCTATCCGCACGTGAGTGGTGTCGTTAGAAGCGCCTCGGCGAGGGCTACGTAAATATGTAATAAACTAAGGTAGGTGTAATATAAAAATTAAAGTTATGGTCCAAAAACTAGTTTTTCATTTCAACATTTTTTCGAGCTATCCGCACGTGAGTGGTGTCGTTAGAAGCGCCTCGGCGAGGGCTACGTAAATATGTAATAAACTAAGGTAGGTGTAATATAAAAATTAAAGTTATGGTCCAAAAACTAGTTTTTCATTTCAACATTTTTTCGAGCTATCCGCACGTGAGTGGTGTCGTTAGAAGCGCCTCGGCGAGGGCTACGTAAATATGTAATAAACTAAGGTAGGTGTAATATAAAAATTAAAGTTATGGTCCAAAAACTAGTTTTTCATTTCAACATTTTTTCGAGCTATCCGCACGTGAGTGGTGTCGTTAGAAGCGCCTCGGCGAGGGCTACGTAAATATGTAATAAACTAAGGTAGGTGTAATATAAAAATTAAAGTTATGGTCCAAAAACTAGTTTTTCATTTCAACATTTTTTCGAGCTATCCGCACGTGAGTGGTGTCGTTAGAAGCGCCTCGGCGAGGGCTACGTAAATATGTAATAAACTAAGGTAGGTGTAATATAAAAATTAAAGTTATGGTCCAAAAACTAGTTTTTCATTTCAACATTTTTTCGAGCTATCCGCACGTGAGTGGTGTCGTTAGAAGCGCCTCGGCGAGGGCTACGTAAATATGTAATAAACTAAGGTAGGTGTAATATAAAAATTAAAGCTATGGTCCAAAAACTAGTTTTTCATTTCAACATTTTTTCGAGCTATCCGCACGTGAGTGGTGTCGTTAGAAGCGCCTCGGCGAGGGCTACGTAAATATGTAATAAACTAAGGTAGGTGTAATATAAAAATTAAAGTTATGGTCCAAAAACTAGTTATTCATTTCAACATTTTTTCGAGCTATCCGCACGTGAGTGGTGTCGTTAGAAGCGCCTCGGCGAGGGCTACGTAAATATGTAATAAACTAAGGTAGGTGTAATATAAAAATTAAAGTTATGGTCCAAAAACTAGTTTTTCATTTCAACATTTTTTCGAGCTATCCGCACGTGAGTGGTGTCGTTAGAAGCGCCTCGGCGAGGGCTACGTAAATATGTAATAAACTAAGGTAGGTGTAATATAAAAATTAAAGTTATGGTCCAAAAACTAGTTTTTCATTTCAACATTTTTTCGAGCTATCCGCACGTGAGTGGTGTCGTTAGAAGCGCCTCGGCGAGGGCTACGTAAATATGTAATAAACTAAGGTAGGTGTAATATAAAAATTAAAGTTATGGTCCAAAAACTAGTTTTTCATTTCAACATTTTTTCGAGCTATCCGCACGTGAGTGGTGTCGTTAGAAGCGCCTCGGCGAGGGCTACGTAAATATGTAATAAACTAAGGTAGGTGTAATATAAAAATTAAAGTTATGGTCCAAAAACTAGTTTTTCATTTCAACATTTTTTCGAGCTATCCGCACGTGAGTGGTGTCGTTAGAAGCGCCTCGGCGAGGGCTACGTAAATATGTAATAAACTAAGGTAGGTGTAATATAAAAATTAAAGTTATGGTCCAAAAACTAGTTTTTCATTTCAACATTTTTTCGAGCTATCCGCACGTGAGTGGTGTCGTTAGAAGCGCCTCGGCGAGGGCTACGTAAATATGTAATAAACTAAGGTAGGTGTAATATAAAAATTAAAGTTATGGTCCAAAAACTAGTTTTTCATTTCAACATTTTTTCGAGCTATCCGCACGTGAGTGGTGTCGTTAGAAGCGCCTCGGCGAGGGCTACGTAAATATGTAATAAACTAAGGTAGGTGTAATATAAAAATTAAAGTTATGGTCCAAAAACTAGTTTTTCATTTCAACATTTTTTCGAGCTATCCGCACGTGAGTGGTGTCGTTAGAAGCGCCTCGGCGAGGGCTACGTAAATATGTAATAAACTAAGGTAGGTGTAATATAAAAATTAAAGTTATGGTCCAAAAACTAGTTTTTCATTTCAACATTTTTTCGAGCTATCCGCACGTGAGTGGTGTCGTTAGAAGCGCCTCGGCGAGGGCTACGTAAATATGTAATAAACTAAGGTAGGTGTAATATAAAAATTAAAGTTATGGTCCAAAAACTAGTTTTTCATTTCAACATTTTTTCGAGCTATCCGCACGTGAGTGGTGTCGTTAGAAGCGCCTCGGCGAGGGCTACGTAAATATGTAATAAACTAAGGTAGGTGTAATATAAAAATTAAAGTTATGGTCCAAAAACTAGTTTTTCATTTCAACATTTTTTCGAGCTATCCGCACGTGAGTGGTGTCGTTAGAAGCGCCTCGGCGAGGGCTACGTAAATATGTAATAAACTAAGGTAGGTGTAATATAAAAATTAAAGTTATGGTCCAAAAACTAGTTTTTCATTTCAACATTTTTTCGAGCTATCCGCACGTGAGTGGTGTCGTTAGAAGCGCCTCGGCGAGGGCTACGTAAATATGTAATAAACTAAGGTAGGTGTAATATAAAAATTAAAGTTATGGTCCAAAAACTAGTTTTTCATTTCAACATTTTTTCGAGCTATCCGCACGTGAGTGGTGTCGTTAGAAGCGCCTCGGCGAGGGCTACGTAAATATGTAATAAACTAAGGTAGGTGTAATATAAAAATTAAAGTTATGGTCCAAAAACTAGTTTTTCATTTCAACATTTTTTCGAGCTATCCGCACGTGAGTGGTGTCGTTAGAAGCGCCTCGGCGAGGGCTACGTAAATATGTAATAAACTAAGGTAGGTGTAATATAAAAATTAAAGTTATGGTCCAAAAACTAGTTTTTCATTTCAACATTTTTTCGAGCTATCCGCACGTGAGTGGTGTCGTTAGAAGCGCCTCGGCGAGGGCTACGTAAATATGTAATAAACTAAGGTAGGTGTAATATAAAAATTAAAGTTATGGTCCAAAAACTAGTTTTTCATTTCAACATTTTTTCGAGCTATCCGCACGTGAGTGGTGTCGTTAGAAGCGCCTCGGCGAGGGCTACGTAAATATGTAATAAACTAAGGTAGGTGTAATATAAAAATTAAAGTTATGGTCCAAAAACTAGTTTTTCATTTCAACATTTTTTCGAGCTATCCGCACGTGAGTGGTGTCGTTAGAAGCGCCTCGGCGAGGGCTACGTAAATATGTAATAAACTAAGGTAGGTGTAATATAAAAATTAAAGTTATGGTCCAAAAACTAGTTTTTCATTTCAACATTTTTTCGAGCTATCCGCACGTGAGTGGTGTCGTTAGAAGCGCCTCGGCGAGGGCTACGTAAATATGTAATAAACTAAGGTAGGTGTAATATAAAAATTAAAGTTATGGTCCAAAAACTAGTTTTTCATTTCAACATTTTTTCGAGCTATCCGCACGTGAGTGGTGTCGTTAGAAGCGCCTCGGCGAGGGCTACGTAAATATGTAATAAACTAAGGTAGGTGTAATATAAAAATTAAAGTTATGGTCCAAAAACTAGTTTTTCATTTCAACATTTTTTCGAGCTATCCGCACGTGAGTGGTGTCGTTAGAAGCGCCTCGGCGAGGGCTACGTAAATATGTAATAAACTAAGGTAGGTGTAATATAAAAATTAAAGTTATGGTCCAAAAACTAGTTTTTCATTTCAACATTTTTTCGAGCTATCCGCACGTGAGTGGTGTCGTTAGAAGCGCCTCGGCGAGGGCTACGTAAATATGTAATAAACTAAGGTAGGTGTAATATAAAAATTAAAGTTATGGTCCAAAAACTAGTTTTTCATTTCAACATTTTTTCGAGCTATCCGCACGTGAGTGGTGTCGTTAGAAGCGCCTCGGCGAGGGCTACGTAAATATGTAATAAACTAAGGTAGGTGTAATATAAAAATTAAAGTTATGGTCCAAAAACTAGTTTTTCATTTCAACATTTTTTCGAGCTATCCGCACGTGAGTGGTGTCGTTAGAAGCGCCTCGGCGAGGGCTACGTAAATATGTAATAAACTAAGGTAGGTGTAATATAAAAATTAAAGTTATGGTCCAAAAACTAGTTTTTCATTTCAACATTTTTTCGAGCTATCCGCACGTGAGTGGTGTCGTTAGAAGCGCCTCGGCGAGGGCTACGTAAATATGTAATAAACTAAGGTAGGTGTAATATAAAAATTAAAGTTATGGTCCAAAAACTAGTTTTTCATTTCAACATTTTTTCGAGCTATCCGCACGTGAGTGGTGTCGTTAGAAGCGCCTCGGCGAGGGCTACGTAAATATGTAATAAACTAAGGTAGGTGTAATATAAAAATTAAAGTTATGGTCCAAAAACTAGTTTTTCATTTCAACATTTTTTCGAGCTATCCGCACGTGAGTGGTGTCGTTAGAAGCGCCTCGGCGAGGGCTACGTAAATATGTAATAAACTAAGGTAGGTGTAATATAAAAATTAAAGTTATGGTCCAAAAACTAGTTTTTCATTTCAACATTTTTTCGAGCTATCCGCACGTGAGTGGTGTCGTTAGAAGCGCCTCGGCGAGGGCTACGTAAATATGTAATAAACTAAGGTAGGTGTAATATAAAAATTAAAGTTATGGTCCAAAAACTAGTTTTTCATTTCAACATTTTTTCGAGCTATCCGCACGTGAGTGGTGTCGTTAGAAGCGCCTCGGCGAGGGCTACGTAAATATGTAATAAACTAAGGTAGGTGTAATATAAAAATTAAAGTTATGGTCCAAAAACTAGTTTTTCATTTCAACATTTTTTCGAGCTATCCGCACGTGAGTGGTGTCGTTAGAAGCGCCTCGGCGAGGGCTACGTAAATATGTAATAAACTAAGGTAGGTGTAATATAAAAATTAAAGTTATGGTCCAAAAACTAGTTTTTCATTTCAACATTTTTTCGAGCTATCCGCACGTGAGTGGTGTCGTTAGAAGCGCCTCGGCGAGGGCTACGTAAATATGTAATAAACTAAGGTAGGTGTAATATAAAAATTAAAGTTATGGTCCAAAAACTAGTTTTTCATTTCAACATTTTTTCGAGCTATCCGCACGTGAGTGGTGTCGTTAGAAGCGCCTCGGCGAGGGCTACGTAAATATGTAATAAACTAAGGTAGGTGTAATATAAAAATTAAAGTTATGGTCCAAAAACTAGTTTTTCATTTCAACATTTTTTCGAGCTATCCGCACGTGAGTGGTGTCGTTAGAAGCGCCTCGGCGAGGGCTACGTAAATATGTAATAAACTAAGGTAGGTGTAATATAAAAATTAAAGTTATGGTCCAAAAACTAGTTTTTCATTTCAACATTTTTTCGAGCTATCCGCACGTGAGTGGTGTCGTTAGAAGCGCCTCGGCGAGGGCTACGTAAATATGTAATAAACTAAGGTAGGTGTAATATAAAAATTAAAGTTATGGTCCAAAAACTAGTTTTTCATTTCAACATTTTTTCGAGCTATCCGCACGTGAGTGGTGTCGTTAGAAGCGCCTCGGCGAGGGCTACGTAAATATGTAATAAACTAAGGTAGGTGTAATATAAAAATTAAAGTTATGGTCCAAAAACTAGTTTTTCATTTCAACATTTTTTCGAGCTATCCGCACGTGAGTGGTGTCGTTAGAAGCGCCTCGGCGAGGGCTACGTAAATATGTAATAAACTAAGGTAGGTGTAATATAAAAATTAAAGTTATGGTCCAAAAACTAGTTTTTCATTTCAACATTTTTTCGAGCTATCCGCACGTGAGTGGTGTCGTTAGAAGCGCCTCGGCGAGGGCTACGTAAATATGTAATAAACTAAGGTAGGTGTAATATAAAAATTAAAGTTATGGTCCAAAAACTAGTTTTTCATTTCAACATTTTTTCGAGCTATCCGCACGTGAGTGGTGTCGTTAGAAGCGCCTCGGCGAGGGCTACGTAAATATGTAATAAACTAAGGTAGGTGTAATATAAAAATTAAAGTTATGGTCCAAAAACTAGTTTTTCATTTCAACATTTTTTCGAGCTATCCGCACGTGAGTGGTGTCGTTAGAAGCGCCTCGGCGAGGGCTACGTAAATATGTAATAAACTAAGGTAGGTGTAATATAAAAATTAAAGTTATGGTCCAAAAACTAGTTTTTCATTTCAACATTTTTTCGAGCTATCCGCACGTGAGTGGTGTCGTTAGAAGCGCCTCGGCGAGGGCTACGTAAATATGTAATAAACTAAGGTAGGTGTAATATAAAAATTAAAGTTATGGTCCAAAAACTAGTTTTTCATTTCAACATTTTTTCGAGCTATCCGCACGTGAGTGGTGTCGTTAGAAGCGCCTCGGCGAGGGCTACGTAAATATGTAATAAACTAAGGTAGGTGTAATATAAAAATTAAAGTTATGGTCCAAAAACTAGTTTTTCATTTCAACATTTTTTCGAGCTATCCGCACGTGAGTGGTGTCGTTAGAAGCGCCTCGGCGAGGGCTACGTAAATATGTAATAAACTAAGGTAGGTGTAATATAAAAATTAAAGTTATGGTCCAAAAACTAGTTTTTCATTTCAACATTTTTTCGAGCTATCCGCACGTGAGTGGTGTCGTTAGAAGCGCCTCGGCGAGGGCTACGTAAATATGTAATAAACTAAGGTAGGTGTAATATAAAAATTAAAGTTATGGTCCAAAAACTAGTTTTTCATTTCAACATTTTTTCGAGCTATCCGCACGTGAGTGGTGTCGTTAGAAGCGCCTCGGCGAGGGCTACGTAAATATGTAATAAACTAAGGTAGGTGTAATATAAAAATTAAAGTTATGGTCCAAAAACTAGTTTTTCATTTCAACATTTTTTCGAGCTATCCGCACGTGAGTGGTGTCGTTAGAAGCGCCTCGGCGAGGGCTACGTAAATATGTAATAAACTAAGGTAGGTGTAATATAAAAATTAAAGTTATGGTCCAAAAACTAGTTTTTCATTTCAACATTTTTTCGAGCTATCCGCACGTGAGTGGTGTCGTTAGAAGCGCCTCGGCGAGGGCTACGTAAATATGTAATAAACTAAGGTAGGTGTAATATAAAAATTAAAGTTATGGTCCAAAAACTAGTTTTTCATTTCAACATTTTTTCGAGCTATCCGCACGTGAGTGGTGTCGTTAGAAGCGCCTCGGCGAGGGCTACGTAAATATGTAATAAACTAAGGTAGGTGTAATATAAAAATTAAAGTTATGGTCCAAAAACTAGTTTTTCATTTCAACATTTTTTCGAGCTATCCGCACGTGAGTGGTGTCGTTAGAAGCGCCTCGGCGAGGGCTACGTAAATATGTAATAAACTAAGGTAGGTGTAATATAAAAATTAAAGTTATGGTCCAAAAACTAGTTTTTCATTTCAACATTTTTTCGAGCTATCCGCACGTGAGTGGTGTCGTTAGAAGCGCCTCGGCGAGGGCTACGTAAATATGTAATAAACTAAGGTAGGTGTAATATAAAAATTAAAGTTATGGTCCAAAAACTAGTTTTTCATTTCAACATTTTTTCGAGCTATCCGCACGTGAGTGGTGTCGTTAGAAGCGCCTCGGCGAGGGCTACGTAAATATGTAATAAACTAAGGTAGGTGTAATATAAAAATTAAAGTTATGGTCCAAAAACTAGTTTTTCATTTCAACATTTTTTCGAGCTATCCGCACGTGAGTGGTGTCGTTAGAAGCGCCTCGGCGAGGGCTACGTAAATATGTAATAAACTAAGGTAGGTGTAATATAAAAATTAAAGTTATGGTCCAAAAACTAGTTTTTCATTTCAACATTTTTTCGAGCTATCCGCACGTGAGTGGTGTCGTTAGAAGCGCCTCGGCGAGGGCTACGTAAATATGTAATAAACTAAGGTAGGTGTAATATAAAAATTAAAGTTATGGTCCAAAAACTAGTTTTTCATTTCAACATTTTTTCGAGCTATCCGCACGTGAGTGGTGTCGTTAGAAGCGCCTCGGCGAGGGCTACGTAAATATGTAATAAACTAAGGTAGGTGTAATATAAAAATTAAAGTTATGGTCCAAAAACTAGTTTTTCATTTCAACATTTTTTCGAGCTATCCGCACGTGAGTGGTGTCGTTAGAAGCGCCTCGGCGAGGGCTACGTAAATATGTAATAAACTAAGGTAGGTGTAATATAAAAATTAAAGTTATGGTCCAAAAACTAGTTTTTCATTTCAACATTTTTTCGAGCTATCCGCACGTGAGTGGTGTCGTTAGAAGCGCCTCGGCGAGGGCTACGTAAATATGTAATAAACTAAGGTAGGTGTAATATAAAAATTAAAGTTATGGTCCAAAAACTAGTTTTTCATTTCAACATTTTTTCGAGCTATCCGCACGTGAGTGGTGTCGTTAGAAGCGCCTCGGCGAGGGCTACGTAAATATGTAATAAACTAAGGTAGGTGTAATATAAAAATTAAAGTTATGGTCCAAAAACTAGTTTTTCATTTCAACATTTTTTCGAGCTATCCGCACGTGAGTGGTGTCGTTAGAAGCGCCTCGGCGAGGGCTACGTAAATATGTAATAAACTAAGGTAGGTGTAATATAAAAATTAAAGTTATGGTCCAAAAACTAGTTTTTCATTTCAACATTTTTTCGAGCTATCCGCACGTGAGTGGTGTCGTTAGAAGCGCCTCGGCGAGGGCTACGTAAATATGTAATAAACTAAGGTAGGTGTAATATAAAAATTAAAGTTATGGTCCAAAAACTAGTTTTTCATTTCAACATTTTTTCGAGCTATCCGCACGTGAGTGGTGTCGTTAGAAGCGCCTCGGCGAGGGCTACGTAAATATGTAATAAACTAAGGTAGGTGTAATATAAAAATTAAAGTTATGGTCCAAAAACTAGTTTTTCATTTCAACATTTTTTCGAGCTATCCGCACGTGAGTGGTGTCGTTAGAAGCGCCTCGGCGAGGGCTACGTAAATATGTAATAAACTAAGGTAGGTGTAATATAAAAATTAAAGTTATGGTCCAAAAACTAGTTTTTCATTTCAACATTTTTTCGAGCTATCCGCACGTGAGTGGTGTCGTTAGAAGCGCCTCGGCGAGGGCTACGTAAATATGTAATAAACTAAGGTAGGTGTAATATAAAAATTAAAGTTATGGTCCAAAAACTAGTTTTTCATTTCAACATTTTTTCGAGCTATCCGCACGTGAGTGGTGTCGTTAGAAGCGCCTCGGCGAGGGCTACGTAAATATGTAATAAACTAAGGTAGGTGTAATATAAAAATTAAAGTTATGGTCCAAAAACTAGTTTTTCATTTCAACATTTTTTCGAGCTATCCGCACGTGAGTGGTGTCGTTAGAAGCGCCTCGGCGAGGGCTACGTAAATATGTAATAAACTAAGGTAGGTGTAATATAAAAATTAAAGTTATGGTCCAAAAACTAGTTTTTCATTTCAACATTTTTTCGAGCTATCCGCACGTGAGTGGTGTCGTTAGAAGCGCCTCGGCGAGGGCTACGTAAATATGTAATAAACTAAGGTAGGTGTAATATAAAAATTAAAGTTATGGTCCAAAAACTAGTTTTTCATTTCAACATTTTTTCGAGCTATCCGCACGTGAGTGGTGTCGTTAGAAGCGCCTCGGCGAGGGCTACGTAAATATGTAATAAACTAAGGTAGGTGTAATATAAAAATTAAAGTTATGGTCCAAAAACTAGTTTTTCATTTCAACATTTTTTCGAGCTATCCGCACGTGAGTGGTGTCGTTAGAAGCGCCTCGGCGAGGGCTACGTAAATATGTAATAAACTAAGGTAGGTGTAATATAAAAATTAAAGTTATGGTCCAAAAACTAGTTTTTCATTTCAACATTTTTTCGAGCTATCCGCACGTGAGTGGTGTCGTTAGAAGCGCCTCGGCGAGGGCTACGTAAATATGTAATAAACTAAGGTAGGTGTAATATAAAAATTAAAGTTATGGTCCAAAAACTAGTTTTTCATTTCAACATTTTTTCGAGCTATCCGCACGTGAGTGGTGTCGTTAGAAGCGCCTCGGCGAGGGCTACGTAAATATGTAATAAACTAAGGTAGGTGTAATATAAAAATTAAAGTTATGGTCCAAAAACTAGTTTTTCATTTCAACATTTTTTCGAGCTATCCGCACGTGAGTGGTGTCGTTAGAAGCGCCTCGGCGAGGGCTACGTAAATATGTAATAAACTAAGGTAGGTGTAATATAAAAATTAAAGTTATGGTCCAAAAACTAGTTTTTCATTTCAACATTTTTTCGAGCTATCCGCACGTGAGTGGTGTCGTTAGAAGCGCCTCGGCGAGGGCTACGTAAATATGTAATAAACTAAGGTAGGTGTAATATAAAAATTAAAGTTATGGTCCAAAAACTAGTTTTTCATTTCAACATTTTTTCGAGCTATCCGCACGTGAGTGGTGTCGTTAGAAGCGCCTCGGCGAGGGCTACGTAAATATGTAATAAACTAAGGTAGGTGTAATATAAAAATTAAAGTTATGGTCCAAAAACTAGTTTTTCATTTCAACATTTTTTCGAGCTATCCGCACGTGAGTGGTGTCGTTAGAAGCGCCTCGGCGAGGGCTACGTAAATATGTAATAAACTAAGGTAGGTGTAATATAAAAATTAAAGTTATGGTCCAAAAACTAGTTTTTCATTTCAACATTTTTTCGAGCTATCCGCACGTGAGTGGTGTCGTTAGAAGCGCCTCGGCGAGGGCTACGTAAATATGTAATAAACTAAGGTAGGTGTAATATAAAAATTAAAGTTATGGTCCAAAAACTAGTTTTTCATTTCAACATTTTTTCGAGCTATCCGCACGTGAGTGGTGTCGTTAGAAGCGCCTCGGCGAGGGCTACGTAAATATGTAATAAACTAAGGTAGGTGTAATATAAAAATTAAAGTTATGGTCCAAAAACTAGTTTTTCATTTCAACATTTTTTCGAGCTATCCGCACGTGAGTGGTGTCGTTAGAAGCGCCTCGGCGAGGGCTACGTAAATATGTAATAAACTAAGGTAGGTGTAATATAAAAATTAAAGTTATGGTCCAAAAACTAGTTTTTCATTTCAACATTTTTTCGAGCTATCCGCACGTGAGTGGTGTCGTTAGAAGCGCCTCGGCGAGGGCTACGTAAATATGTAATAAACTAAGGTAGGTGTAATATAAAAATTAAAGTTATGGTCCAAAAACTAGTTTTTCATTTCAACATTTTTTCGAGCTATCCGCACGTGAGTGGTGTCGTTAGAAGCGCCTCGGCGAGGGCTACGTAAATATGTAATAAACTAAGGTAGGTGTAATATAAAAATTAAAGTTATGGTCCAAAAACTAGTTTTTCATTTCAACATTTTTTCGAGCTATCCGCACGTGAGTGGTGTCGTTAGAAGCGCCTCGGCGAGGGCTACGTAAATATGTAATAAACTAAGGTAGGTGTAATATAAAAATTAAAGTTATGGTCCAAAAACTAGTTTTTCATTTCAACATTTTTTCGAGCTATCCGCACGTGAGTGGTGTCGTTAGAAGCGCCTCGGCGAGGGCTACGTAAATATGTAATAAACTAAGGTAGGTGTAATATAAAAATTAAAGTTATGGTCCAAAAACTAGTTTTTCATTTCAACATTTTTTCGAGCTATCCGCACGTGAGTGGTGTCGTTAGAAGCGCCTCGGCGAGGGCTACGTAAATATGTAATAAACTAAGGTAGGTGTAATATAAAAATTAAAGTTATGGTCCAAAAACTAGTTTTTCATTTCAACATTTTTTCGAGCTATCCGCACGTGAGTGGTGTCGTTAGAAGCGCCTCGGCGAGGGCTACGTAAATATGTAATAAACTAAGGTAGGTGTAATATAAAAATTAAAGTTATGGTCCAAAAACTAGTTTTTCATTTCAACATTTTTTCGAGCTATCCGCACGTGAGTGGTGTCGTTAGAAGCGCCTCGGCGAGGGCTACGTAAATATGTAATAAACTAAGGTAGGTGTAATATAAAAATTAAAGTTATGGTCCAAAAACTAGTTTTTCATTTCAACATTTTTTCGAGCTATCCGCACGTGAGTGGTGTCGTTAGAAGCGCCTCGGCGAGGGCTACGTAAATATGTAATAAACTAAGGTAGGTGTAATATAAAAATTAAAGTTATGGTCCAAAAACTAGTTTTTCATTTCAACATTTTTTCGAGCTATCCGCACGTGAGTGGTGTCGTTAGAAGCGCCTCGGCGAGGGCTACGTAAATATGTAATAAACTAAGGTAGGTGTAATATAAAAATTAAAGTTATGGTCCAAAAACTAGTTTTTCATTTCAACATTTTTTCGAGCTATCCGCACGTGAGTGGTGTCGTTAGAAGCGCCTCGGCGAGGGCTACGTAAATATGTAATAAACTAAGGTAGGTGTAATATAAAAATTAAAGTTATGGTCCAAAAACTAGTTTTTCATTTCAACATTTTTTCGAGCTATCCGCACGTGAGTGGTGTCGTTAGAAGCGCCTCGGCGAGGGCTACGTAAATATGTAATAAACTAAGGTAGGTGTAATATAAAAATTAAAGTTATGGTCCAAAAACTAGTTTTTCATTTCAACATTTTTTCGAGCTATCCGCACGTGAGTGGTGTCGTTAGAAGCGCCTCGGCGAGGGCTACGTAAATATGTAATAAACTAAGGTAGGTGTAATATAAAAATTAAAGTTATGGTCCAAAAACTAGTTTTTCATTTCAACATTTTTTCGAGCTATCCGCACGTGAGTGGTGTCGTTAGAAGCGCCTCGGCGAGGGCTACGTAAATATGTAATAAACTAAGGTAGGTGTAATATAAAAATTAAAGTTATGGTCCAAAAACTAGTTTTTCATTTCAACATTTTTTCGAGCTATCCGCACGTGAGTGGTGTCGTTAGAAGCGCCTCGGCGAGGGCTACGTAAATATGTAATAAACTAAGGTAGGTGTAATATAAAAATTAAAGTTATGGTCCAAAAACTAGTTTTTCATTTCAACATTTTTTCGAGCTATCCGCACGTGAGTGGTGTCGTTAGAAGCGCCTCGGCGAGGGCTACGTAAATATGTAATAAACTAAGGTAGGTGTAATATAAAAATTAAAGTTATGGTCCAAAAACTAGTTTTTCATTTCAACATTTTTTCGAGCTATCCGCACGTGAGTGGTGTCGTTAGAAGCGCCTCGGCGAGGGCTACGTAAATATGTAATAAACTAAGGTAGGTGTAATATAAAAATTAAAGTTATGGTCCAAAAACTAGTTTTTCATTTCAACATTTTTTCGAGCTATCCGCACGTGAGTGGTGTCGTTAGAAGCGCCTCGGCGAGGGCTACGTAAATATGTAATAAACTAAGGTAGGTGTAATATAAAAATTAAAGTTATGGTCCAAAAACTAGTTTTTCATTTCAACATTTTTTCGAGCTATCCGCACGTGAGTGGTGTCGTTAGAAGCGCCTCGGCGAGGGCTACGTAAATATGTAATAAACTAAGGTAGGTGTAATATAAAAATTAAAGTTATGGTCCAAAAACTAGTTTTTCATTTCAACATTTTTTCGAGCTATCCGCACGTGAGTGGTGTCGTTAGAAGCGCCTCGGCGAGGGCTACGTAAATATGTAATAAACTAAGGTAGGTGTAATATAAAAATTAAAGTTATGGTCCAAAAACTAGTTTTTCATTTCAACATTTTTTCGAGCTATCCGCACGTGAGTGGTGTCGTTAGAAGCGCCTCGGCGAGGGCTACGTAAATATGTAATAAACTAAGGTAGGTGTAATATAAAAATTAAAGTTATGGTCCAAAAACTAGTTTTTCATTTCAACATTTTTTCGAGCTATCCGCACGTGAGTGGTGTCGTTAGAAGCGCCTCGGCGAGGGCTACGTAAATATGTAATAAACTAAGGTAGGTGTAATATAAAAATTAAAGTTATGGTCCAAAAACTAGTTTTTCATTTCAACATTTTTTCGAGCTATCCGCACGTGAGTGGTGTCGTTAGAAGCGCCTCGGCGAGGGCTACGTAAATATGTAATAAACTAAGGTAGGTGTAATATAAAAATTAAAGTTATGGTCCAAAAACTAGTTTTTCATTTCAACATTTTTTCGAGCTATCCGCACGTGAGTGGTGTCGTTAGAAGCGCCTCGGCGAGGGCTACGTAAATATGTAATAAACTAAGGTAGGTGTAATATAAAAATTAAAGTTATGGTCCAAAAACTAGTTTTTCATTTCAACATTTTTTCGAGCTATCCGCACGTGAGTGGTGTCGTTAGAAGCGCCTCGGCGAGGGCTACGTAAATATGTAATAAACTAAGGTAGGTGTAATATAAAAATTAAAGTTATGGTCCAAAAACTAGTTTTTCATTTCAACATTTTTTCGAGCTATCCGCACGTGAGTGGTGTCGTTAGAAGCGCCTCGGCGAGGGCTACGTAAATATGTAATAAACTAAGGTAGGTGTAATATAAAAATTAAAGTTATGGTCCAAAAACTAGTTTTTCATTTCAACATTTTTTCGAGCTATCCGCACGTGAGTGGTGTCGTTAGAAGCGCCTCGGCGAGGGCTACGTAAATATGTAATAAACTAAGGTAGGTGTAATATAAAAATTAAAGTTATGGTCCAAAAACTAGTTTTTCATTTCAACATTTTTTCGAGCTATCCGCACGTGAGTGGTGTCGTTAGAAGCGCCTCGGCGAGGGCTACGTAAATATGTAATAAACTAAGGTAGGTGTAATATAAAAATTAAAGTTATGGTCCAAAAACTAGTTTTTCATTTCAACATTTTTTCGAGCTATCCGCACGTGAGTGGTGTCGTTAGAAGCGCCTCGGCGAGGGCTACGTAAATATGTAATAAACTAAGGTAGGTGTAATATAAAAATTAAAGTTATGGTCCAAAAACTAGTTTTTCATTTCAACATTTTTTCGAGCTATCCGCACGTGAGTGGTGTCGTTAGAAGCGCCTCGGCGAGGGCTACGTAAATATGTAATAAACTAAGGTAGGTGTAATATAAAAATTAAAGTTATGGTCCAAAAACTAGTTTTTCATTTCAACATTTTTTCGAGCTATCCGCACGTGAGTGGTGTCGTTAGAAGCGCCTCGGCGAGGGCTACGTAAATATGTAATAAACTAAGGTAGGTGTAATATAAAAATTAAAGTTATGGTCCAAAAACTAGTTTTTCATTTCAACATTTTTTCGAGCTATCCGCACGTGAGTGGTGTCGTTAGAAGCGCCTCGGCGAGGGCTACGTAAATATGTAATAAACTAAGGTAGGTGTAATATAAAAATTAAAGTTATGGTCCAAAAACTAGTTTTTCATTTCAACATTTTTTCGAGCTATCCGCACGTGAGTGGTGTCGTTAGAAGCGCCTCGGCGAGGGCTACGTAAATATGTAATAAACTAAGGTAGGTGTAATATAAAAATTAAAGTTATGGTCCAAAAACTAGTTTTTCATTTCAACATTTTTTCGAGCTATCCGCACGTGAGTGGTGTCGTTAGAAGCGCCTCGGCGAGGGCTACGTAAATATGTAATAAACTAAGGTAGGTGTAATATAAAAATTAAAGCTGTGGTCCGAAAACTAGTTTTTCATTTTAACATTTTTTCGAGCTATCCGCACGTGAGTGGTGTCGTTAGAAGCGCCTCGGCGAGGGCTACGTAAATATGTAATAAACTAAGGTAAGTGTAATATAAAAATTAAAGTTATGGTCCAAAAACTAGTTTTTCATTTCAACATTTTTTCGAGCTATCCGCACGTGAGTGGTGTCGTTAGAAGCGCCTCGGCGAGGGCTACGTAAATATGTAATAAACTAAGGTAGGTGTAATATAAAAATTAAAGTTATGGTCCAAAAACTAGTTTTTCATTTCAACATTTTTTCGAGCTATCCGCACGTGAGTGGTGTCGTTAGAAGCGCCTCGGCGAGGGCTACGTAAATATGTAATAAACTAAGGTAGGTGTAATATAAAAATTAAAGTTATGGTCAAAAAACTAGTTTTTCATTTCAACATTTTTTCGAGCTATCCGCACGTGAGTGGTGTCGTTAGAAGCGCCTCGGCGAGGGCTACGTAAATATGTAATAAACTAAGGTAGGTGTAATATAAAAATTAAAGTTATGGTCCAAAAACTAGTTTTTCATTTCAACATTTTTTCGAGCTATCCGCACGTGAGTGGTGTCGTTAGAAGCGCCTCGGCGAGGGCTACGTAAATATGTAATAAACTAAGGTAGGTGTAATATAAAAATTAAAGTTATGGTCCAAAAACTAGTTATTCATTTCAACATTTTTTCGAGCTATCCGCACGTGAGTGGTGTCGTTAGAAGCGCCTCGGCGAGGGCTACGTAAATATGTAATAAACTAAGGTAGGTGTAATATAAAAATTAAAGTTATGGTCCAAAAACTAGTTTTTCATTTCAACATTTTTTCGAGCTATCCGCACGTGAGTGGTGTCGTTAGAAGCGCCTCGGCGAGGGCTACGTAAATATGTAATAAACTAAGGTAGGTGTAATATAAAAATTAAAGTTATGGTCCAAAAACTAGTTTTTCATTTCAACATTTTTTCGAGCTATCCGCACGTGAGTGGTGTCGTTAGAAGCGCCTCGGCGAGGGCTACGTAAATATGTAATAAACTAAGGTAGGTGTAATATAAAAATTAAAGTTATGGTCCAAAAACTAGTTTTTCATTTCAACATTTTTTCGAGCTATCCGCACGTGAGTGGTGTCGTTAGAAGCGCCTCGGCGAGGGCTACGTAAATATGTAATAAACTAAGGTAGGTGTAATATAAAAATTAAAGTTATGGTCCAAAAACTAGTTTTTCATTTCAACATTTTTTCGAGCTATCCGCACGTGAGTGGTGTCGTTAGAAGCGCCTCGGCGAGGGCTACGTAAATATGTAATAAACTAAGGTAGGTGTAATATAAAAATTAAAGTTATGGTCCAAAAACTAGTTTTTCATTTCAACATTTTTTCGAGCTATCCGCACGTGAGTGGTGTCGTTAGAAGCGCCTCGGCGAGGGCTACGTAAATATGTAATAAACTAAGGTAGGTGTAATATAAAAATTAAAGCAATGGTCCAAAAACTAGTTTTTCATTTCAACATTTTTTCGAGCTATCCGCACGTGAGTGGTGTCGTTAGAAGCGCCTCGGCGAGGGCTACGTAAATATGTAATAAACTAAGGTAGGTGTAATATAAAAATTAAAGTTATGGTCCAAAAACTAGTTTTTCATTTCAACATTTTTTCGAGCTATCCGCACGTGAGTGGTGTCGTTAGAAGCGCCTCGGCGAGGGCTACGTAAATATGTAATAAACTAAGGTAGGTGTAATATAAAAATTAAAGTTATGGTCCAAAAACTAGTTTTTCATTTCAACATTTTTTCGAGCTATCCGCACGTGAGTGGTGTCGTTAGAAGCGCCTCGGCGAGGGCTACGTAAATATGTAATAAACTAAGGTAGGTGTAATATAAAAATTAAAGTTATGGTCCAAAAACTAGTTTTTCATTTCAACATATTTTCGAGCTATCCGCACGTGAGTGGTGTCGTTAGAAGCGCCTCGGCGAGGGCTACGTAAATATGTAATAAACTAAGGTAGGTGTAATATAAAAATTAAAGTTATGGTCCAAAAACTAGTTTTTCATTTCAACATTTTTTCGAGCTATCCGCACGTGAGTGGTGTCGTTAGAAGCGCCTCGGCGAGGGCTACGTAAATATGTAATAAACTAAGGTAGGTGTAATATAAAAATTAAAGTTATGGTCCAAAAACTAGTTTTTCATTTCAACATTTTTTCGAGCTATCCGCACGTGAGTGGTGTCGTTAGAAGCGCCTCGGCGAGGGCTACGTAAATATGTAATAAACTAAGGTAGGTGTAATATAAAAATTAAAGTTATGGTCCAAAAACTAGTTTTACATTTCAACATTTTTTCGAGCTATCCGCACGTGAGTGGTGTCGTTAGAAGCGCCTCGGCGAGGGCTACGTAAATATGTAATAAACTAAGGTAGGTGTAATATAAAAATTAAAGTTATGGTCCAAAAACTAGTTTTTCATTTCAACATTTTTTCGAGCTATCCGCACGTGAGTGGTGTCGTTAGAAGCGCCTCGGCGAGGGCTACGTAAATATGTAATAAACTAAGGTAGGTGTAATATAAAAATTAAAGTTATGGTCCAAAAACTAGTTTTTCATTTCAACATTTTTTCGAGCTATCCGCACGTGAGTGGTGTCGTTAGAAGCGCCTCGGCGAGGGCTACGTAAATATGTAATAAACTAAGGTAGGTGTAATATAAAAATTAAAGTTATGGTCCAAAAACTAGTTTTTCATTTCAACATTTTTTCGAGCTATCCGCACGTGAGTGGTGTCGTTAGAAGCGCCTCGGCGAGGGCTACGTAAATATGTAATAAACTAAGGTAGGTGTAATATAAAAATTAAAGTTATGGTCCAAAAACTAGTTTTTCATTTCAACATTTTTTCGAGCTATCCGCACGTGAGTGGTGTCGTTAGAAGCGCCTCGGCGAGGGCTACGTAAATATGTAATAAACTAAGGTAGGTGTAATATAAAAATTAAAGTTATGGTCCAAAAACTAGTTATTCATTTCAACATTTTTTCGAGCTATCCGCACGTGAGTGGTGTCGTTAGAAGCGCCTCGGCGAGGGCTACGTAAATATGTAATAAACTAAGGTAGGTGTAATATAAAAATTAAAGTTATGGTCCAAAAACTAGTTTTTCATTTCAACATTTTTTCGAGCTATCCGCACGTGAGTGGTGTCGTTAGAAGCGCCTCGGCGAGGGCTACGTAAATATGTAATAAACTAAGGTAGGTGTAATATAAAAATTAAAGCTGTGGTCCGAAAACTAGTTTTTCATTTTAACATTTTTTCGAGCTATCCGCACGTGAGTGGTGTCGTTAGAAGCGCCTCGGCGAGGGCTACGTAAATATGTAATAAACTAAGGTAAGTGTAATATAAAAATTAAAGTTATGGTCCAAAAACTAGTTTTTCATTTCAACATTTTTTCGAGCTATCCGCACGTGAGTGGTGTCGTTAGAAGCGCCTCGGCGAGGGCTACGTAAATATGTAATAAACTAAGGTAGGTGTAATATAAAAATTAAAGTTATGGTCCAAAAACTAGTTTTTCATTTCAACATTTTTTCGAGCTATCCGCACGTGAGTGGTGTCGTTAGAAGCGCCTCGGCGAGGGCTACGTAAATATGTAATAAACTAAGGTAGGTGTAATATAAAAATTAAAGTTATGGTCAAAAAACTAGTTTTTCATTTCAACATTTTTTCGAGCTATCCGCACGTGAGTGGTGTCGTTAGAAGCGCCTCGGCGAGGGCTACGTAAATATGTAATAAACTAAGGTAGGTGTAATATAAAAATTAAAGTTATGGTCCAAAAACTAGTTTTTCATTTCAACATTTTTTCGAGCTATCCGCACGTGAGTGGTGTCGTTAGAAGCGCCTCGGCGAGGGCTACGTAAATATGTAATAAACTAAGGTAGGTGTAATATAAAAATTAAAGTTATGGTCCAAAAACTAGTTTTTCATTTCAACATTTTTTCGAGCTATCCGCACGTGAGTGGTGTCGTTAGAAGCGCCTCGGCGAGGGCTACGTAAATATGTAATAAACTAAGGTAGGTGTAATATAAAAATTAAAGTTATGGTCCAAAAACTAGTTTTTCATTTCAACATTTTTTCGAGCTATCCGCACGTGAGTGGTGTCGTTAGAAGCGCCTCGGCGAGGGCTACGTAAATATGTAATAAACTAAGGTAGGTGTAATATAAAAATTAAAGTTATGGTCCAAAAACTAGTTTTTCATTTCAACATTTTTTCGAGCTATCCGCACGTGAGTGGTGTCGTTAGAAGCGCCTCGGCGAGGGCTACGTAAATATGTAATAAACTAAGGTAGGTGTAATATAAAAATTAAAGTTATGGTCCAAAAACTAGTTTTTCATTTCAACATTTTTTCGAGCTATCCGCACGTGAGTGGTGTCGTTAGAAGCGCCTCGGCGAGGGCTACGTAAATATGTAATAAACTAAGGTAGGTGTAATATAAAAATTAAAGTTATGGTCCAAAAACTAGTTTTTCATTTCAACATTTTTTCGAGCTATCCGCACGTGAGTGGTGTCGTTAGAAGCGCCTCGGCGAGGGCTACGTAAATATGTAATAAACTAAGGTAGGTGTAATATAAAAATTAAAGTTATGGTCCAAAAACTAGTTATTCATTTCAACATTTTTTCGAGCTATCCGCACGTGAGTGGTGTCGTTAGAAGCGCCTCGGCGAGGGCTACGTAAATATGTAATAAACTAAGGTAGGTGTAATATAAAAATTTAAGTTATGGTCCAAAAACTAGTTTTTCATTTCAACATTTTTTCGAGCTATCCGCACGTGAGTGGTGTCGTTAGAAGCGCCTCGGCGAGGGCTACGTAAATATGTAATAAACTAAGGTAGGTGTAATATAAAAATTAAAGTTATGGTCCAAAAACTAGTTTTTCATTTCAACATTTTTTCGAGCTATCCGCACGTGAGTGGTGTCGTTAGAAGCGCCTCGGCGAGGGCTACGTAAATATGTAATAAACTAAGGTAGGTGTAATATAAAAATTAAAGTTATGGTCCAAAAACTAGTTTTTCATTTCAACATTTTTTCGAGCTATCCGCACGTGAGTGGTGTCGTTAGAAGCGCCTCGGCGAGGGCTACGTAAATATGTAATAAACTAAGGTAGGTGTAATATAAAAATTAAAGTTATGGTCCAAAAACTAGTTTTTCATTTCAACATTTTTTCGAGCTATCCGCACGTGAGTGGTGTCGTTAGAAGCGCCTCGGCGAGGGCTACGTAAATATGTAATAAACTAAGGTAGGTGTAATATAAAAATTAAAGTTATGGTCCAAAAACTAGTTTTTCATTTCAACATTTTTTCGAGCTATCCGCACGTGAGTGGTGTCGTTAGAAGCGCCTCGGCGAGGGCTACGTAAATATGTAATAAACTAAGGTAGGTGTAATATAAAAATTAAAGCAATGGTCCAAAAACTAGTTTTTCATTTCAACATTTTTTCGAGCTATCCGCACGTGAGTGGTGTCGTTAGAAGCGCCTCGGCGAGGGCTACGTAAATATGTAATAAACTAAGGTAGGTGTAATATAAAAATTAAAGTTATGGTCCAAAAACTAGTTTTTCATTTCAACATTTTTTCGAGCTATCCGCACGTGAGTGGTGTCGTTAGAAGCGCCTCGGCGAGGGCTACGTAAATATGTAATAAACTAAGGTAGGTGTAATATAAAAATTAAAGTTATGGTCCAAAAACTAGTTTTTCATTTCAACATTTTTTCGAGCTATCCGCACGTGAGTGGTGTCGTTAGAAGCGCCTCGGCGAGGGCTACGTAAATATGTAATAAACTAAGGTAGGTGTAATATAAAAATTAAAGTTATGGTCCAAAAACTAGTTTTTCATTTCAACATTTTTTCGAGCTATCCGCACGTGAGTGGTGTCGTTAGAAGCGCCTCGGCGAGGGCTACGTAAATATGTAATAAACTAAGGTAGGTGTAATATAAAAATTAAAGTTATGGTCCAAAAACTAGTTTTTCATTTCAACATATTTTCGAGCTATTCGCACGTGAGTGGTGTCGTTAGAAGCGCCTCGGCGAGGGCTACGTAAATATGTAATAAACTAAGGTAGGTGTAATATAAAAATTAAAGTTATGGTCCAAAAACTAGTTTTTCATTTCAACATTTTTTCGAGCTATCCGCACGTGAGTGGTGTCGTTAGAAGCGCCTCGGCGAGGGCTACGTAAATATGTAATAAACTAAGGTAGGTGTAATATAAAAATTAAAGTTATGGTCCAAAAACTAGTTTTTCATTTCAACATTTTTTCGAGCTATCCGCACGTGAGTGGTGTCGTTAGAAGCGCCTCGGCGAGGGCTACGTAAATATGTAATAAACTAAGGTAGGTGTAATATAAAAATTAAAGTTATGGTCCAAAAACTAGTTTTTCATTTCAACATTTTTTCGAGCTATCCGCACGTGAGTGGTGTCGTTAGAAGCGCCTCGGCGAGGGCTACGTAAATATGTAATAAACTAAGGTAGGTGTAATATAAAAATTAAAGTTATGGTCCAAAAACTAGTTTTTCATTTCAACATTTTTTCGAGCTATCCGCACGTGAGTGGTGTCGTTAGAAGCGCCTCGGCGAGGGCTACGTAAATATGTAATAAACTAAGGTAGGTGTAATATAAAAATTAAAGTTATGGTCCAAAAACTAGTTTTTCATTTCAACATTTTTTCGAGCTATCCGCACGTGAATGGTGTCGTTAGAAGCGCCTCGGCGAGGGCTAGCTAAATATGTAATAAACTAAGGTAGGTGTAATATAAAAATTAAAGTTATGGTCCAAAAACTAGTTTTTCATTTCAACATTTTTTCGAGCTATCCGCACGTGAGTGGTGTCGTTAGAAGCGCCTCGGCGAGGGCTACGTAAATATGTAATAAACTAAGGTAGGTGTAATATAAAAATTAAAGTTATGGTCCAAAAACTAGTTTTTCATTTCAACATTTTTTCGAGCTATCCGCACGTGAGTGGTGTCGTTAGAAGCGCCTCGGCGAGGGCTACGTAAATATGTAATAAACTAAGGTAGGTGTAATATAAAAATTAAAGTTATGGTCCAAAAACTAGTTTTTCATTTCAACATTTTTTCGAGCTATCCGCACGTGAGTGGTGTCGTTAGAAGCGCCTCGGCGAGGGCTACGTAAATATGTAATAAACTAAGGTAGGTGTAATATAAAAATTAAAGTTATGGTCCAAAAACTAGTTTTTCATTTCAACATTTTTTCGAGCTATCCGCACGTGAGTGGTGTCGTTAGAAGCGCCTCGGCGAGGGCAACGTAAATATGTAATAAACTAAGGTAGGTGTAATATAAAAATTAAAGTTATGGTCCAAAAACTAGTTTTTCATTTCAACATTTTTTCGAGCTATCCGCACGTGAGTGGTGTCGTTAGAAGCGCCTCGGCGAGGGCTACGTAAATATGTAATAAACTAAGGTAGGTGTAATATAAAAATTAAAGTTATGGTCCAAAAACTAGTTTTTCATTTCAACATTTTTTCGAGCTATCCGCACGTGAGTGGTGTCGTTAGAAGCGCCTCGGCGAGGGCTACGTAAATATGTAATAAACTAAGGTAGGTGTAATATAAAAATTAAAGTTATGGTCCAAAAACTAGTTTTTCATTTCAACATTTTTTCGAGCTATCCGCACGTGAGTGGTGTCGTTAGAAGCGCCTCGGCGAGGGCTACGTAAATATGTAATAAACTAAGGTAGGTGTAATATAAAAATTAAAGTTATGGTCCAAAAACTAGTTTTTCATTTCAACATTTTTTCGAGCTATCCGCACGTGAGTGGTGTCGTTAGAAGCGCCTCGGCGAGGGCTACGTAAATATGTAATAAACTAAGGTAGGTGTAATATAAAAATTAAAGTTATGGTCCAAAAACTAGTTTTTCATTTCAACATTTTTTCGAGCTATCCGCACGTGAGTGGTGTCGTTAGAAGCGCCTCGGCGAGGGCTACGTAAATATGTAATAAACTAAGGTAGGTGTAATATAAAAATTAAAGTTATGGTCCAAAAACTAGTTTTTCATTTCAACATTTTTTCGAGCTATCCGCACGTGAATGGTGTCGTTAGAAGCGCCTCGGCGAGGGCTAGCTAAATATGTAATAAACTAAGGTAGGTGTAATATAAAAATTAAAGTTATGGTCCAAAAACTAGTTTTTCATTTCAACATTTTTTCGAGCTATCCGCACGTGAGTGGTGTCGTTAGAAGCGCCTCGGCGAGGGCTACGTAAATATGTAATAAACTAAGGTAGGTGTAATATAAAAATTAAAGTTATGGTCAAAAAACTAGTTTTTCATTTCAACATTTTTTCGAGCTATCCGCACGTGAGTGGTGTCGTTAGAAGCGCCTCGGCGAGGGCTACGTAAATATGTAATAAACTAAGGTAGGTGTAATATAAAAATTAAAGTTATGGTCCAAAAACTAGTTTTTCATTTCAACATTTTTTCGAGCTATCCGCACGTGAGTGGTGTCGTTAGAAGCGCCTCGGCGAGGGCTACGTAAATATGTAATAAACTAAGGTAGGTGTAATATAAAAATTAAAGTTATGGTCCAAAAACTAGTTTTTCATTTCAACATTTTTTCGAGCTATCCGCACGTGAGTGGTGTCGTTAGAAGCGCCTCGGCGAGGGCTACGTAAATATGTAATAAACTAAGGTAGGTGTAATATAAAAATTAAAGTTATGGTCCAAAAACTAGTTTTTCATTTCAACATTTTTTCGAGCTATCCGCACGTGAGTGGTGTCGTTAGAAGCGCCTCGGCGAGGGCTACGTAAATATGTAATAAACTAAGGTAGGTGTAATATAAAAATTAAAGTTATGGTCCAAAAACTAGTTTTTCATTTCAACATTTTTTCGAGCTATCCGCACGTGAGTGGTGTCGTTAGAAGCGCCTCGGCGAGGGCAACGTAAATATGTAATAAACTAAGGTAGGTGTAATATAAAAATTAAAGTTATGGTCCAAAAACTAGTTTTTCATTTCAACATTTTTTCGAGCTATCCGCACGTGAGTGGTGTCGTTAGAAGCGCCTCGGCGAGGGCTACGTAAATATGTAATAAACTAAGGTAGGTGTAATATAAAAATTAAAGTTATGGTCCAAAAACTAGTTTTTCATTTCAACATTTTTTCGAGCTATCCGCACGTGAGTGGTGTCGTTAGAAGCGCCTCGGCGAGGGCTACGTAAATATGTAATAAACTAAGGTAGGTGTAATATAAAAATTAAAGTTATGGTCCAAAAACTAGTTTTTCATTTCAACATTTTTTCGAGCTATCCGCACGTGAGTGGTGTCGTTAGAAGCGCCTCGGCGAGGGCTACGTAAATATGTAATAAACTAAGGTAGGTGTAATATAAAAATTAAAGTTATGGTCCAAAAACTAGTTTTTCATTTCAACATTTTTTCGAGCTATCCGCACGTGAGTGGTGTCGTTAGAAGCGCCTCGGCGAGGGCTACGTAAATATGTAATAAACTAAGGTAGGTGTAATATAAAAATTAAAGTTATGGTCCAAAAACTAGTTTTTCATTTCAACATTTTTTCGAGCTATCCGCACGTGAGTGGTGTCGTTAGAAGCGCCTCGGCGAGGGCTACGTAAATATGTAATAAACTAAGGTAGGTGTAATATAAAAATTAAAGTTATGGTCCAAAAACTAGTTTTTCATTTCAACATTTTTTCGAGCTATCCGCACGTGAGTGGTGTCGTTAGAAGCGCCTCGGCGAGGGCTACGTAAATATGTAATAAACTAAGGTAGGTGTAATATAAAAATTAAAGTTATGGTCCAAAAACTAGTTTTTCATTTCAACATTTTTTCGAGCTATCCGCACGTGAGTGGTGTCGTTAGAAGCGCCTCGGCGAGGGCTACGTAAATATGTAATAAACTAAGGTAGGTGTAATATAAAAATTAAAGTTATGGTCCAAAAACTAGTTTTTCATTTCAACATTTTTTCGAGCTATCCGCACGTGAGTGGTGTCGTTAGAAGCGCCTCGGCGAGGGCTACGTAAATATGTAATAAACTAAGGTAGGTGTAATATAAAAATTAAAGTTATGGTCCAAAAACTAGTTTTTCATTTCAACATTTTTTCGAGCTATCCGCACGTGAGTGGTGTCGTTAGAAGCGCCTCGGCGAGGGCTACGTAAATATGTAATAAACTAAGGTAGGTGTAATATAAAAATTAAAGTTATGGTCCAAAAACTAGTTTTTCATTTCAACATTTTTTCGAGCTATCCGCACGTGAGTGGTGTCGTTAGAAGCGCCTCGGCGAGGGCTACGTAAATATGTAATAAACTAAGGTAGGTGTAATATAAAAATTAAAGTTATGGTCCAAAAACTAGTTTTTCATTTCAACATTTTTTCGAGCTATCCGCACGTGAGTGGTGTCGTTAGAAGCGCCTCGGCGAGGGCTACGTAAATATGTAATAAACTAAGGTAGGTGTAATATAAAAATTAAAGTTATGGTCCAAAAACTAGTTTTTCATTTCAACATTTTTTCGAGCTATCCGCACGTGAGTGGTGTCGTTAGAAGCGCCTCGGCGAGGGCTACGTAAATATGTAATAAACTAAGGTAGGTGTAATATAAAAATTAAAGTTATGGTCCAAAAACTAGTTTTTCATTTCAACATTTTTTCGAGCTATCCGCACGTGAGTGGTGTCGTTAGAAGCGCCTCGGCGAGGGCTACGTAAATATGTAATAAACTAAGGTAGGTGTAATATAAAAATTAAAGTTATGGTCCAAAAACTAGTTTTTCATTTCAACATTTTTTCGAGCTATCCGCACGTGAGTGGTGTCGTTAGAAGCGCCTCGGCGAGGGCTACGTAAATATGTAATAAACTAAGGTAGGTGTAATATAAAAATTAAAGTTATGGTCCAAAAACTAGTTTTTCATTTCAACATTTTTTCGAGCTATCCGCACGTGAGTGGTGTCGTTAGAAGCGCCTCGGCGAGGGCTACGTAAATATGTAATAAACTAAGGTAGGTGTAATATAAAAATTAAAGTTATGGTCCAAAAACTAGTTTTTCATTTCAACATTTTTTCGAGCTATCCGCACGTGAGTGGTGTCGTTAGAAGCGCCTCGGCGAGGGCTACGTAAATATGTAATAAACTAAGGTAGGTGTAATATAAAAATTAAAGTTATGGTCCAAAAACTAGTTTTTCATTTCAACATTTTTTCGAGCTATCCGCACGTGAGTGGTGTCGTTAGAAGCGCCTCGGCGAGGGCTACGTAAATATGTAATAAACTAAGGTAGGTGTAATATAAAAATTAAAGTTATGGTCCAAAAACTAGTTTTTCATTTCAACATTTTTTCGAGCTATCCGCACGTGAGTGGTGTCGTTAGAAGCGCCTCGGCGAGGGCTACGTAAATATGTAATAAACTAAGGTAGGTGTAATATAAAAATTAAAGTTATGGTCCAAAAACTAGTTTTTCATTTCAACATTTTTTCGAGCTATCCGCACGTGAGTGGTGTCGTTAGAAGCGCCTCGGCGAGGGCTACGTAAATATGTAATAAACTAAGGTAGGTGTAACATAAAAATTAAAGTTATGGTCCAAAAACTAGTTTTTCATTTCAACATTTTTTCGAGCTATCCGCACGTGAGTGGTGTCGTTAGAAGCGCCTCGGCGAGGGCTACGTAAATATGTAATAAACTAAGGTAGGTGTAATATAAAAATTAAAGTTATGGTCCAAAAACTAGTTTTTCATTTCAACATTTTTTCGAGCTATCCGCACGTGAGTGGTGTCGTTAGAAGCGCCTCGGCGAGGGCTACGTAAATATGTAATAAACTAAGGTAGGTGTAATATAAAAATTAAAGTTATGGTCCAAAAACTAGTTTTTCATTTCAACATTTTTTCGAGCTATCCGCACGTGAGTGGTGTCGTTAGAAGCGCCTCGGCGAGGGCTACGTAAATATGTAATAAACTAAGGTAGGTGTAATATAAAAATTAAAGTTATGGTCCAAAAACTAGTTTTTCATTTCAACATTTTTTCGAGCTATCCGCACGTGAGTGGTGTCGTTAGAAGCGCCTCGGCGAGGGCTACGTAAATATGTAATAAACTAAGGTAGGTGTAATATAAAAATTAAAGTTATGGTCCAAAAACTAGTTTTTCATTTCAACATTTTTTCGAGCTATCCGCACGTGAGTGGTGTCGTTAGAAGCGCCTCGGCGAGGGCTACGTAAATATGTAATAAACTAAGGTAGGTGTAATATAAAAATTAAAGTTATGGTCCAAAAACTAGTTTTTCATTTCAACATTTTTTCGAGCTATCCGCACGTGAGTGGTGTCGTTAGAAGCGCCTTGGCGAGGGCTACGTAAATATGTAATAAACTAAGGTAGGTGTAATATAAAAATTAAAGTTATGGTCCAAAAACTAGTTTTTCATTTCAACATTTTTTCGAGCTATCCGCACGTGAGTGGTGTCGTTAGAAGCGCCTCGGCGAGGGCTACGTAAATATGTAATAAACTAAGGTAGGTGTAATATAAAAATTAAAGTTATGGTCCAAAAACTAGTTTTTCATTTCAACATTTTTTCGAGCTATCCGCACGTGAGTGGTGTCGTTAGAAGCGCCTCGGCGAGGGCTACGTAAATATGTAATAAACTAAGGTAGGTGTAATATAAAAATTAAAGTTATGGTCCAAAAACTAGTTTTTCATTTCAACATTTTTTCGAGCTATCCGCACGTGAGTGGTGTCGTTAGAAGCGCCTCGGCGAGGGCTACGTAAATATGTAATAAACTAAGGTAGGTGTAATATAAAAATTAAAGTTATGGTCCAAAAACTAGTTTTTCATTTCAACATTTTTTCGAGCTATCCGCACGTGAATGGTGTCGTTAGAAGCGCCTCGGCGAGGGCTACGTAAATATGTAATAAACTAAGGTAGGTGTAATATAAAAATTAAAGTTATGGTCCAAAAACTAGTTTTTCATTTCAACATTTTTTCGAGCTATCCGCACGTGAGTGGTGTCGTTAGAAGCGCCTCGGCGAGGGCTACGTAAATATGTAATAAACTAAGGTAGGTGTAATATAAAAATTAAAGTTATGGTCCAAAAACTAGTTTTTCATTTCAACATTTTTTCGAGCTATCCGCACGTGAGTGGTGTCGTTAGAAGCGCCTCGGCGAGGGCTACGTAAATATGTAATAAACTAAGGTAGGTGTAATATAAAAATTAAAGCTATGGTCCAAAAACTAGTTTTTCATTTCAACATTTTTTCGAGCTATCCGCACGTGAGTGGTGTCGTTAGAAGCGCCTCGGCGAGGGCTACGTAAATATGTAATAAACTAAGGTAGGTGTAATATAAAAATTAAAGTTATGGTCCAAAAACTAGTTTTTCATTTCAACATTTTTTCGAGCTATCCGCACGTGAGTGGTGTCGTTAGAAGCGCCTCGGCGAGGGCTACGTAAATATGTAATAAACTAAGGTAGGTGTAATATAAAAATTAAAGTTATGGTCCAAAAACTAGTTATTCATTTCAACATTTTTTCGAGCTATCCGCACGTGAGTGGTGTCGTTAGAAGCGCCTCGGCGAGGGCTACGTAAATATGTAATAAACTAAGGTAGGTGTAATATAAAAATTAAAGTTATGGTCCAAAAACTAGTTTTTCATTTCAACATTTTTTCGAGCTATCCGCACGTGAATGGTGTCGTTAGAAGCGCCTCGGCGAGGGCTAGCTAAATATGTAATAAACTAAGGTAGGTGTAATATAAAAATTAAAGTTATGGTCCAAAAACTAGTTTTTCATTTCAACATTTTTTCGAGCTATCCGCACGTGAGTGGTGTCGTTAGAAGCGCCTCGGCGAGGGCTACGTAAATATGTAATAAACTAAGGTAGGTGTAATATAAAAATTAAAGTTATGGTCCAAAAACTAGTTTTTCATTTCAACATTTTTTCGAGCTATCCGCACGTGAGTGGTGTCGTTAGAAGCGCCTCGGCGAGGGCTACGTAAATATGTAATAAACTAAGGTAGGTGTAATATAAAAATTAAAGTTATGGTCCAAAAACTAGTTTTTCATTTCAACATTTTTTCGAGCTATCCGCACGTGAGTGGTGTCGTTAGAAGCGCCTCGGCGAGGGCTACGTAAATATGTAATAAACTAAGGTAGGTGTAATATAAAAATTAAAGTTATGGTCCAAAAACTAGTTTTTCATTTCAACATTTTTTCGAGCTATCCGCACGTGAGTGGTGTCGTTAGAAGCGCCTCGGCGAGGGCTACGTAAATATGTAATAAACTAAGGTAGGTGTAATATAAAAATTAAAGTTATGGTCCAAAAACTAGTTTTTCATTTCAACATTTTTTCGAGCTATCCGCACGTGAGTGGTGTCGTTAGAAGCGCCTCGGCGAGGGCTACGTAAATATGTAATAAACTAAGGTAGGTGTAATATAAAAATTAAAGTTATGGTCCAAAAACTAGTTTTTCATTTCAACATTTTTTCGAGCTATCCGCACGTGAGTGGTGTCGTTAGAAGCGCCTCGGCGAGGGCTACGTAAATATGTAATAAACTAAGGTAGGTGTAATATAAAAATTAAAGTTATGGTCCAAAAACTAGTTTTTCATTTCAACATTTTTTCGAGCTATCCGCACGTGAATAGTGTCGTTAGAAGCGCCTCGGCGAGGGCTAGCTAAATATGTAATAAACTAAGGTAGGTGTAATATAAAAATTAAAGTTATGGTCCAAAAACTAGTTTTTCATTTCAACATTTTTTCGAGCTATCCGCACGTGAGTGGTGTCGTTAGAAGCGCCTCGGCGAGGGCTACGTAAATATGTAATAAACTAAGGTAGGTGTAATATAAAAATTAAAGTTATGGTCCAAAAACTAGTTTTTCATTTCAACATTTTTTCGAGCTATCCGCACGTGAGTGGTGTCGTTAGAAGCGCCTCGGCGAGGGCTACGTAAATATGTAATAAACTAAGGTAGGTGTAATATAAAAATTAAAGTTATGGTCCAAAAACTAGTTTTTCATTTCAACATTTTTTCGAGCTATCCGCACGTGAGTGGTGTCGTTAGAAGCGCCTCGGCGAGGGCTACGTAAATATGTAATGAACTAAGGTAGGTGTAATATAAAAATTAAAGCTATGGTCCAAAAACTAGTTTTTCATTTCAACATTTTTTCGAGCTATCCGCACGTGAGTGGTGTCGTTAGAAGCGCCTCGGCGAGGGCTACGTAAATATGTAATAAACTAAGGTAGGTGTAATATAAAAATTAAAGTTATGGTCCAAAAACTAGTTTTTCATTTCAACATTTTTTCGAGCTATCCGCACGTGAGTGGTGTCGTTAGAAGCGCCTCGGCGAGGGCTACGTAAATATGTAATAAACTAAGGTAGGTGTAATATAAAAATTAAAGTTATGGTCCAAAAACTAGTTTTTCATTTCAACATTTTTTCGAGCTATCCGCACGTGAGTGGTGTCGTTAGAAGCGCCTCGGCGAGGGCTACGTAAATATGTAATAAACTAAGGTAGGTGTAATATAAAAATTAAAGTTATGGTCCTAAAACTAGTTTTTCATTTCAACATTTTTTCGAGCTATCCGCACGTGAGTGGTGTCGTTAGAAGCGCCTCGGCGAGGGCTACGTAAATATGTAATAAACTAAGGTAGGTGTAATATAAAAATTAAAGTTATGGTCCAAAAACTAGTTTTTCATTTCAACATTTTTTCGAGCTATCCGCACGTGAGTGGTGTCGTTAGAAGCGCCTCGGCGAGGGCTACGTAAATATGTAATAAACTAAGGTAGGTGTAATATAAAAATTAAAGTTATGGTCCAAAAACTAGTTTTTCATTTCAACATTTTTTCGAGCTATCCGCACGTGAGTGGTGTCGTTAGAAGCGCCTCGGCGAGGGCTACGTAAATATGTAATAAACTAAGGTAGGTGTAATATAAAAATTAAAGTTATGGTCCAAAAACTAGTTTTTCATTTCAACATTTTTTCGAGCTATCCGCACGTGAATGGTGTCGTTAGAAGCGCCTCGGCGAGGGCTAGCTAAATATGTAATAAACTAAGGTAGGTGTAATATAAAAATTAAAGTTATGGTCCAAAAACTAGTTTTTCATTTCAACATTTTTTCGAGCTATCCGCACGTGAGTGGTGTCGTTAGAAGCGCCTCGGCGAGGGCTACGTAAATATGTAATAAACTAAGGTAGGTGTAATATAAAAATTAAAGTTATGGTCCAAAAACTAGTTTTTCATTTCAACATTTTTTCGAGCTATCCGCACGTGAGTGGTGTCGTTAGAAGCGCCTCAGCGAGGGCTACGTAAATATGTAATAAACTAAGGTAGGTGTAATATAAAAATTAAAGTTATGGTCCAAAAACTAGTTTTTCATTTCAACATTTTTTCGAGCTATCCGCACGTGAGTGGTGTCGTTAGAAGCGCCTCGGCGAGGGCTACGTAAATATGTAATAAACTAAGGTAGGTGTAATATAAAAATTAAAGTTATGGTCCAAAAACTAGTTTTTCATTTCAACATTTTTTCGAGCTATCCGCACGTGAGTGGTGTCGTTAGAAGCGCCTCGGCGAGGGCTAGCTAAATATGTAATAAACTAAGGTAGGTGTAATATAAAAATTAAAGTTATGGTCCAAAAACTAGTTTTTCATTTCAACATTTTTTTCGAGCTATCCGCACGTGAGTGGTGTCGTTAGAAGCGCCTCGGCGAGGGCTACGTAAATATGTAATAAACTAAGGTAGGTGTAATATAAAAATTAAAGTTATGGTCCAAAAACTAGTTTTTCATTTCAACATTTTTTCGAGCTATCCGCACGTGAGTGGTGTCGTTAGAAGCGCCTCGGCGAGGGCTACGTAAATATGTAATAAACTAAGGTAGGTGTAATATAAAAATTAAAGTTATGGTCCAAAAACTAGTTTTTCATTTCAACATTTTTTCGAGCTATCCGCACGTGAGTGGTGTCGTTAGAAGCGCCTCGGCGAGGGCTACGTAAATATGTAATAAACTAAGGTAGGTGTAATATAAAAATTAAAGTTATGGTCCAAAAACTAGTTTTTCATTTCAACATTTTTTCGAGCTATCCGCACGTGAGTGGTGTCGTTAGAAGCGCCTCGGCGAGGGCTACGTAAATATGTAATAAACTAAGGTAGGTGTAATATAAAAATTAAAGTTATGGTCCAAAAACTAGTTTTTCATTTCAACATTTTTTTCGAGCTATCCGCACGTGAGTGGTGTCGTTAGAAGCGCCTCGGCGAGGGCTACGTAAATATGTAATAAACTAAGGTAGGTGTAATATAAAAATTAAAGTTATGGTCCAAAAACTAGTTTTTCATTTCAACATTTTTTCGAGCTATCCGCACGTGAGTGGTGTCGTTAGAAGCGCCTCGGCGAGGGCTACGTAAATATGTAATAAACTAAGGTAGGTGTAATATAAAAATTAAAGTTATGGTCCAAAAACTAGTTTTTCATTTCAACATTTTTTCGAGCTATCCGCACGTGAGTGGTGTCGTTAGAAGCGCCTCGGCGAGGGCTACGTAAATATGTAATAAACTAAGGTAGGTGTAATATAAAAATTAAAGTTATGGTCCAAAAACTAGTTTTTCATTTCAACATTTTTTCGAGCTATCCGCACGTGAGTGGTGTCGTTAGAAGCGCCTCGGCGAGGGCTACGTAAATATGTAATAAACTAAGGTAGGTGTAATATAAAAATTAAAGTTATGGTCCAAAAACTAGTTTTTCATTTCAACATTTTTTCGAGCTATCCGCACGTGAGTGGTGTCGTTAGAAGCGCCTCGGCGAGGGCTACGTAAATATGTAATAAACTAAGGTAGGTGTAATATAAAAATTAAAGTTATGGTCCAAAAACTAGTTTTTCATTTCAACATTTTTTCGAGCTATCCGCACGTGAGTGGTGTCGTTAGAAGCGCCTCGGCGAGGGCTACGTAAATATGTAATAAACTAAGGTAGGTGTAATATAAAAATTAAAGTTATGGTCCAAAAACTAGTTTTTCATTTCAACATTTTTTCGAGCTATCCGCACGTGAATGGTGTCGTTAGAAGCGCCTCGGCGAGGGCTACGTAAATATGTAATAAACTAAGGTAGGTGTAATATAAAAATTAAAGTTATGGTCCAAAAACTAGTTTTTCATTTCAACATTTTTTCGAGCTATCCGCACGTGAGTGGTGTCGTTAGAAGCGCCTCGGCGAGGGCTACGTAAATATGTAATAAACTAAGGTAGGTGTAATATAAAAATTAAAGTTATGGTCCAAAAACTAGTTTTTCATTTCAACATTTTTTCGAGCTATCCGCACGTGAGTGGTGTCGTTAGAAGCGCCTCGGCGAGGGCTACGTAAATATGTAATAAACTAAGGTAGGTGTAATATAAAAATTAAAGCTATGGTCCAAAAACTAGTTTTTCATTTCAACATTTTTTCGAGCTATCCGCACGTGAGTGGTGTCGTTAGAAGCGCCTCGGCGAGGGCTACGTAAATATGTAATAAACTAAGGTAGGTGTAATATAAAAATTAAAGTTATGGTCCAAAAACTAGTTTTTCATTTCAACATTTTTTCGAGCTATCCGCACGTGAGTGGTGTCGTTAGAAGCGCCTCGGCGAGGGCTACGTAAATATGTAATAAACTAAGGTAGGTGTAATATAAAAATTAAAGTTATGGTCCAAAAACTAGTTTTTCATTTCAACATTTTTTCGAGCTATCCGCACGTGAGTTGTGTCGTTAGAAGCGCCTCGGCGAGGGCTACGTAAATATGTAATAAACTAAGGTAGGTGTAATATAAAAATTAAAGTTATGGTCCAAAAACTAGTTTTTCATTTCAACATTTTTTCGAGCTATCCGCACGTGAATGGTGTCGTTAGAAGCGCCTCGGCGAGGGCTAGCTAAATATGTAATAAACTAAGGTAGGTGTAATATAAAAATTAAAGTTATGGTCCAAAAACTAGTTTTTCATTTCAACATTTTTTCGAGCTATCCGCACGTGAGTGGTGTCGTTAGAAGCGCCTCGGCGAGGGCTACGTAAATATGTAATAAACTAAGGTAGGTGTAATATAAAAATTAAAGTTATGGTCCAAAAACTAGTTTTTCATTTCAACATTTTTTCGAGCTATCCGCACGTGAGTGGTGTCGTTAGAAGCGCCTCGGCGAGGGCTACGTAAATATGTAATAAACTAAGGTAGGTGTAATATAAAAATTAAAGTTATGGTCCAAAAACTAGTTTTTCATTTCAACATTTTTTCGAGCTATCCGCACGTGAGTGGTGTCGTTAGAAGCGCCTCGGCGAGGGCTAGCTAAATATGTAATAAACTAAGGTAGGTGTAATATAAAAATTAAAGTTATGGTCCAAAAACTAGTTTTTCATTTCAACATTTTTTTCGAGCTATCCGCACGTGAGTGGTGTCGTTAGAAGCGCCTCGGCGAGGGCTACGTAAATATGTAATAAACTAAGGTAGGTGTAATATAAAAATTAAAGTTATGGTCCAAAAACTAGTTTTTCATTTCAACGTTTTTTCGAGCTATCCGCACGTGAGTGGTGTCGTTAGAAGCGCCTCGGCGAGGGCTACGTAAATATGTAATAAACTAAGGTAGGTGTAATATAAAAATTAAAGTTATGGTCCAAAAACTAGTTTTTCATTTCAACATTTTTTCGAGCTATCCGCACGTGAGTGGTGTCGTTAGAAGCGCCTCGGCGAGGGCTACGTAAATATGTAATAAACTAAGGTAGGTGTAATATAAAAATTAAAGTTATGGTCCAAAAACTAGTTTTTCATTTCAACATTTTTTCGAGCTATCCGCACGTGAGTGGTGTCGTTAGAAGCGCCTCGGCGAGGGCTACGTAAATATGTAATAAACTAAGGTAGGTGTAATATAAAAATTAAAGTTATGGTCCAAAAACTAGTTTTTCATTTCAACATTTTTTTCGAGCTATCCGCACGTGAGTGGTGTCGTTAGAAGCGCCTCGGCGAGGGCTACGTAAATATGTAATAAACTAAGGTAGGTGTAATATAAAAATTAAAGTTATGGTCCAAAAACTAGTTTTTCATTTCAACATTTTTTCGAGCTATCCGCACGTGAATGGTGTCGTTAGAAGCGCCTCGGCGAGGGCTACGTAAATATGTAATAAACTAAGGTAGGTGTAATATAAAAATTAAAGTTATGGTCCAAAAACTAGTTTTTCATTTCAACATTTTTTCGAGCTATCCGCACGTGAGTGGTGTCGTTAGAAGCGCCTCGGCGAGGGCTACGTAAATATGTAATAAACTAAGGTAGGTGTAATATAAAAATTAAAGTTATGGTCCAAAAACTAGTTTTTCATTTCAACATTTTTTCGAGCTATCCGCACGTGAGTGGTGTCGTTAGAAGCGCCTCGGCGAGGGCTACGTAAATATGTAATAAACTAAGGTAGGTGTAATATAAAAATTAAAGTTATGGTCCAAAAACTAGTTTTTCATTTCAACATTTTTTCGAGCTATCCGCACGTGAGTGGTGTCGTTAGAAGCGCCTCGGCGAGGGCTACGTAAATATGTAATAAACTAAGGTAGGTGTAATACAAAAATTAAAGTTATGGTCCAAAAACTAGTTTTTCATTTCAACATTTTTTCGAGCTATCCGCACGTGAGTGGTGTCGTTAGAAGCGCCTCGGCGAGGGCTACGTAAATATGTAATAAACTAAGGTAGGTGTAATATAAAAATTAAAGTTATGGTCCAAAAACTAGTTTTTCATTTCAACATTTTTTCGAGCTATCCGCACGTGAGTGGTGTCGTTAGAAGCGCCTCGGCGAGGGCTACGTAAATATGTAATAAACTAAGGTAGGTGTAATATAAAAATTAAAGTTATGGTCCAAAAACTAGTTTTTCATTTCAACATTTTTTCGAGCTATCCGCACGTGAGTGGTGT
>CAJQGB010000019.1:0-53164 GCA_905475315.1 Autographa pulchrina | reverse complement strand
GCCTCGGCGAGGGCTACGTAAATATGTAATAAACTAAGGTAGGTGTAATATAAAAATTAAAGTTATGGTCCAAAACTAGTTTTTCATTTCAACATGTTTTCGAGCTATCCGCACGTGAGTGGTGTCGTTAGAAGCGCCTCGGCGAGGGCTACGTAAATATGTAATAAACTAAGGTAAGTGTAATATAAAAATTAAACTTATGGTCCAAAAACTAGTTTTTCATTTCAACATTTTTTCGAGCTATCCGCACGTGAGTGGTGTCGTTAGAAGCGCCTCGGCGAGGGCTACGTAAATATGTAATAAACTAAGGTAGGTGTAATATAAAAATTAAAGTTATGGTCCAAAAACTAGTTTTTCATTTCAACATTTTTTCGAGCTATCCGCACGTGAGTGGTGTCGTTAGAAGCGCCTCGGCGAGGGCTACGTAAATATGTAATAAACTAAGGTAAGTGTAATATAAAAATTAAAGTTATGGTCCAAAAACTAGTTTTTCATTTCAACATTTTTTCGAGCTATCCGCACGTGAGTGGTGTCGTTAGAAGCGCCTCGGCGAGGGCTACGTAAATATGTAATAAACTAAGGTAGGTGTAATATAAAAATTAAAGTTATGGTCCAAAAACTAGTTTTTCATTTCAACATTTTTTCGAGCTATCCGCACGTGAGTGGTGTCGTTAGAAGCGCCTCGGCGAGGGCTACGTAAATATGTAATAAACTAAGGTAAGTGTAATATAAAAATTAAAGTTATGGTCCAAAAACTAGTTTTTCATTTCAACATTTTTTCGAGCTATCCGCACGTGAGTGGTGTCGTTAGAAGCGCCTCGGCGAGGGCTACGTAAATATGTAATAAACTAAGGTAGGTGTAATATAAAAATTAAAGTTATGGTCCAAAAACTAGTTTTTCATTTCAACATTTTTTCGAGCTATCCGCACGTGAGTGGTGTCGTTAGAAGCGCCTCGGCGAGGGCTACGTAAATATGTAATAAACTAAGGTAAGTGTAATATAAAAATTAAAGTTATGGTCCAAAAACTAGTTTTTCATTTCAACATTTTTTCGAGCTATCCGCACGTGAGTGGTGTCGTTAGAAGCGCCTCGGCGAGGGCTACGTAAATATGTAATAAACTAAGGTAAGTGTAATATAAAAATTAAAGTTATGGTCCAAAAACTAGTTTTTCATTTCAACATTTTTTCGAGCTATCCGCACGTGAGTGGTGTCGTTAGAAGCGCCTCGGCGAGGGCTACGTAAATATGTAATAAACTAAGGTAAGTGTAATATAAAAATTAAAGTTATGGTCCAAAAACTAGTTTTTCATTTCAACATTTTTTCGAGCTATCCGCACGTGAGTGGTGTCGTTAGAAGCGCCTCGGCGAGGGCTACGTAAATATGTAATAAACTAAGGTAAGTGTAATATAAAAATTAAAGTTATGGTCCAAAAACTAGTTTTTCATTTCAACATTTTTTCGAGCTATCCGCACGTGAGTGGTGTCGTTAGAAGCGCCTCGGCGAGGGCTACGTAAATATGTAATAAACTAAGGTAGGTGTAATATGAAAATTAAAGTTATGGTCCAAAAACTAGTTTTTCATTTCAACATTTTTTCGAGCTATCCGCACGTGAGTGGTGTCGTTAGAAGCGCCTCGGCGAGGGCTACGTAAATATGTAATAAATTAAGGTAGGTGTAATATAAAAATTAAAGTTATGGTCCAAAAACTAGTTTTTCATTTCAACATTTTTTCGAGCTATCCGCACGTGAGTGGTGTCGTTAGAAGCGCCTCGGCGAGGGCTACGTAAATATGTAATAAACTAAGGTAAGTGTAATATAAAAATTAAAGTTATGGTCCAAAAACTAGTTTTTCATTTCAACATTTTTTCGAGCTATCCGCACGTGAGTGGTGTCGTTAGAAGCGCCTCGGCGAGGGCTACGTAAATCCAAACTAATATTATAAATGCGAAAGTAACTCTGTCTGTCTGTCTTTCTGTCTGTCTGTCTGTCTGTCTGTCTTTGCTTCACGCCTAAACTACTGAACCGATTTGTGTGAAATTTGGTACAGACATAGTTTGGAACTTGAGAAAGGACATAGGATAGTTTTTATTACAAAAAATAAAATAAAAAATAAAATTTATTCCGGACATACAGCGCCATCTATTGGTTAAGCGTCGGCATCAATTCAGTACTGAAAATTCATCGAAAAATTTATATAAATAGTAAAAAGGTATGAAAATATAATATAAAAAGGTATGAAAATATAATATAATACAACTTTTAGTACAAAGAAAATGCTCTAACGGAGTATAGATAATTCTATTAGTACTATAATATGTCGAGTTGGTGATCGCGCAATGGTGTCGATCGTTACACGAGTTCGGTTCATGTTATTGTTTTAATTCATCGGAAAAAAGTAAATAAATAGTAAAAAGGTATGAAAAAAATAATATCAATATAATAAAACTTTTAGTACAAAGAAAATGCCCGAACGGAGTATAGATAAATAATCCGAGTTGTCACTATGCTCGATAGATGGCGTTGGGATCGAAATAGATCGTGCTATGGTTTCGTTTCAAAATTGGTTCCGTTGTATTTGTCGATTAAAAGGTTTATTTGTTGGGTTGTCTGGTTGTTGTAAAATGTAAGTTTAGTTTGATCTCGATTATTAGTAGATACTAAAATTGTATGTCTAAATTCGTTTTAATTTTTAAATTAATTAAATCGTTCCTTTTAAATTATTTAGTGAAAATAAGGGAAAAAAAAAATTTTCGCCTTTTTCGATCGGCAATAACGGAAACAAACGCAGAGCTCATTATGTTGATTTTTGAAGAGTTCCCTAGAATATCTTCCACATTTCATTTTTAAAGAGATCCCGCGAGATCGGGAACTATGTGGGTAAAACCAAAAATCTGCCGGAAGTCACTATTCCACGCGAACGAAGTCGCGGGCAAAAGCTAGTATGTAATAAACTAAGGTAAGTGTAATATAAAAATTAAAGTTATGGTCCAAAAACTAGTTTTTCATTTCAACATTTTTTCGAGCTATCCGCACGTGAGTGGTGTCGTTAGAAGCGCCTCGGCGAGGGCTACGTAAATATGTAATAAACTAAGGTAAGTGTAATATAAAAATTAAAGTTATGGTCCAAAAACTAGTTTTTCATTTCAACATTTTTTCGAGCTATCCGCACGTGAGTGGTGTCGTTAGAAGCGCCTCGGCGAGGGCTACGTAAATATGTAATAAACTAAGGTAAGTGTAATATAAAAATTAAAGTTATGGTCCAAAAACTAGTTTTTCATTTCAACATTTTTTCGAGCTATCCGCACGTGAGTGGTGTCGTTAGAAGCGCCTCGGCGAGGGCTACGTAAATATGTAATAAACTAAGGTAAGTGTAATATAAAAATTAAAGTTATGGTCCAAAAACTAGTTTTTCATTTCAACATTTTTTCGAGCTATCCGCACGTGAGTGGTGTCGTTAGAAGCGCCTCGGCGAGGGCTACGTAAATATGTAATAAACTAAGGTAGGTGTAATATAAAAATTAAAGTTATGGTCCAAAAACTAGTTTTTCATTTCAACATTTTTTCGAGCTATCCGCACGTGAGTGGTGTCGTTAGAAGCGCCTCGGCGAGGGCTACGTAAATATGTAATAAACTAAGGTAAGTGTAATATAAAAATTAAAGTTATGGTCCAAAAACTAGTTTTTCATTTCAACATTTTTTCGAGCTATCCGCACGTGAGTGGTGTCGTTAGAAGCGCCTCGGCGAGGGCTACGTAAATATGTAATAAACTAAGGTAGGTGTAATATAAAAATTAAAGTTATGGTCCAAAAACTAGTTTTCATTTCAACATTTTTTCGAGCTATCCGCACGTGAGTGGTGTCGTTAGAAGCGCCTCGGCGAGGGCTACGTAAATATGTAATAAACTAAGGTAAGTGTAATATAAAAATTAAAGTTATGGTCCAAAAACTAGTTTTTCATTTCAACATTTTTTCGAGCTATCCGCACGTGAGTGGTGTCGTTAGAAGCGCCTCGGCGAGGGCTAGCTAAATATGTAATAAACTAAGGTAGGTGTAATATAAAAATTAAAGTTATGGTCCAAAAACTAGTTTTTCATTTCAACATTTTTTCGAGCTATCCGCACGTGAGTGGTGTCGTTAGAAGCGCCTCGGCGAGGGCTACGTAAAGTAATAAACTAAGGTAGGTGTAATATAAAAATTAAAGTTATGGTCCAAAAACTAGTTTTTCATTTCAACATTTTTTCGAGCTATCCGCACGTGAGTGGTGTCGTTAGAAGCGCCTCGGCGAGGGCTACGTAAAGTAATAAACTAAGGTAGGTGTAATATAAAAATTAAAGTTATGGTCCAAAAACTAGTTTTTCATTTCAACATTTTTTCGAGCTATCCGCACGTGAGTGGTGTCGTTAGAAGCGCCTCGGCGAGGGCTACGTAAATATGTAATAAACTAAGGTAAGTGTAATATAAAAATTAAAGTTATGGTCCAAAAACTAGTTTTTCATTTCAACATTTTTTCGAGCTATCCGCACGTGAGTGGTGTCGTTAGAAGCGCCTCGGCGAGGGCTACGTAAATATGTAATAAACTAAGGTAGGTGTAATATAAAAATTAAAGTTATGGTCCAAAAACTAGTTTTTCATTTCAACATTTTTTCGAGCTATCCGCACGTGAGTGGTGTCGTTAGAAGCGCCTCGGCGAGGGCTACGTAAATATGTAATAAACTAAGGTAAGTGTAATATAAAAATTAAAGTTATGGTCCAAAAACTAGTTTTTCATTTCAACATTTTTTCGAGCTATCCGCACGTGAGTGGTGTCGTTAGAAGCGCCTCGGCGAGGGCTACGTAAATATGTAATAAACTAAGGTAGGTGTAATATAAAAATTAAAGTTATGGTCCAAAAACTAGTTTTTCATTTCAACATTTTTTCGAGCTATCCGCACGTGAGTGGTGTCGTTAGAAGCGCCTCGGCGAGGGCTACGTAAATATGTAATAAACTAAGGTAAGTGTAATATAAAAATTAAAGTTATGGTCCAAAAACTAGTTTTTCATTTCAACATTTTTTCGAGCTATCCGCACGTGAGTGGTGTCGTTAGAAGCGCCTCGGCGAGGGCTACGTAAATATGTAATAAACTAAGGTAGGTGTAATATAAAAATTAAAGTTATGGTCCAAAAACTAGTTTTCATTTCAACATTTTTTCGAGCTATCCGCACGTGAGTGGTGTCGTTAGAAGCGCCTCGGCGAGGGCTACGTAAATATGTAATAAACTAAGGTAAGTGTAATATAAAAATTAAAGTTATGGTCCAAAAACTAGTTTTTCATTTCAACATTTTTTCGAGCTATCCGCACGTGAGTGGTGTCGTTAGAAGCGCCTCGGCGAGGGCTAGCTAAATATGTAATAAACTAAGGTAGGTGTAATATAAAAATTAAAGTTATGGTCCAAAAACTAGTTTTTCATTTCAACATTTTTTCGAGCTATCCGCACGTGAGTGGTGTCGTTAGAAGCGCCTCGGCGAGGGCTACGTAAATATGTAATAAACTAAGGTAGGTGTAATATAAAAATTAAAGTTATGGTCCAAAAACTAGTTTTTCATTTCAACATTTTTTCGAGCTATCCGCACGTGAGTGGTGTCGTTAGAAGCGCCTCGGCGAGGGCTACGTAAATATGTAATAAACTAAGGTAAGTGTAATATAAAAATTAAAGTTATGGTCCAAAAACTAGTTTTTCATTTCAACATTTTTTCGAGCTATCCGCACGTGAGTGGTGTCGTTAGAAGCGCCTCGGCGAGGGCTACGTAAATATGTAATAAACTAAGGTAAGTGTAATATAAAAATTAAAGTTATGGTCCAAAAACTAGTTTTTCATTTCAACATTTTTTCGAGCTATCCGCACGTGAGTGGTGTCGTTAGAAGCGCCTCGGCGAGCGCTACGTAAATATGTAATAAACTAAGGTAGGTGTAATATAAAAATTAAAGTTATGGTCCAAAAACTAGTTTTTCATTTCAACATTTTTTCGAGCTATCCGCACGTGAGTGGTGTCGTTAGAAGCGCCTCGGCGAGGGCTACGTAAATATGTAATAAACTAAGGTAAGTGTAATATAAAAATTAAAGTTATGATCCAAAAACTAGTTTTTCATTTCAACATTTTTTCGAGCTATCCGCACGTGAGTGGTGTCGTTAGAAGCGCCTCGGCGAGGGCTACGTAAATATGTAATAAACTAAGGTAGGTGTAATATAAAAATTAAAGTTATGGTCCAAAAACTAGTTTTTCATTTCAACATTTTTTCGAGCTATCCGCACGTGAGTGGTGTCGTTAGAAGCGCCTCGGCGAGGGCTACGTAAATATGTAATAAACTAAGGTAAGTGTAATATAAAAATTAAAGTTATGGTCCAAAAACTAGTTTTTCATTTCAACATTTTTTCGAGCTATCCGCACGTGAGTGGTGTCGTTAGAAGCGCCTCGGCGAGGGCTACGTAAATATGTAATAAACTAAGGTAAGTGTAATATAAAAATTAAAGTTATGGTCCAAAAACTAGTTTTTCATTTCAACATTTTTTCGAGCTATCCGCACGTGAGTGGTGTCGTTAGAAGCGCCTTGGCGAGGGCTACGTAAATATGTAATAAACTAAGGTAGGTGTACTATAAAAATTAAAGTTATGGTCCAAAAACTAGTTTTTCATTTCAACATTTTTTCGAGCTATCCGCACGTGAGTGGTGTCGTTAGAAGCGCCTCGGCGAGGGCTACGTAAATATGTAATAAACTAAGGTAAGTGTAATATAAAAATTAAAGTTATGGTCCAAAAACTAGTTTTTCATTTCAACATTTTTTCGAGCTATCCTCACGTGAGTGGTGTCGTTAGAAGCGCCTCGGCGAGGGCTACGTAAATATGTAATAAACTAAGGTAAGTGTAATATAAAAATTAAAGTTATGGTCCAAAAACTAGTTTTTCATTTCAACATTTTTTCGAGCTATCCGCACGTGAGTGGTGTCGTTAGAAGCGCCTCGGCGAGGGCTACGTAAATATGTAATAAACTAAGGTAAGTGTAATATAAAAATTAAAGTTATGGTCCAAAAACTAGTTTTTCATTTCAACATTTTTTCGAGCTATCCGCACGTGAGTGGTGTCGTTAGAAGCGCCTCGGCGAGGGCTACGTAAATATGTAATAAACTAAGGTAGGTGTAATATAAAAATTAAAGTTATGGTCCAAAAACTAGTTTTTCATTTCAACATTTTTTCGAGCTATCAACACGTGAGTGGTGTCGTTAGAAGCGCCTCGGCGAGGGCTACGTAAATATGTAATAAACTAAGGTAGGTGTAATATAAAAATTAAAGTTATGGTCCAAAAACTAGTTTTTCATTTCAACATTTTTTCGAGCTATCCGCACGTGCGTGGTGTCGTTAGAAGCGCCTCGGCGAGGGCTACGTAAATATGTAATAAACTAAGGTAAGTGTAATATAAAAATTAAAGTTATGGTCCAAAAACTAGTTTTTCATTTCAACATTTTTTCGAGCTATCCGCACGTGAGTGGTGTCGTTAGAAGCGCCTCGGCGAGGGCTACGTAAATATGTAATAAACTAAGGTAGGTGTAATATAAAAATTAAAGTTATGGTCCAAAAACTAGTTTTTCATTTCAACATTTTTTCGAGCTATCCGCACGTGAGTGGTGTCGTTAGAAGCGCCTCGGCGAGGGCTACGTAAATATGTAATAAACTAAGGTAAGTGTAATATAAAAATTAAAGTTATGGTCCAAAAACTAGTTTTTCATTTCAACATTTTTTCGAGCTATCCGCACGTGAGTGGTGTCGTTAGAAGCGCCTCGGCGAGCGCTACGTAAATATGTAATAAACTAAGGTAGGTGTAATATAAAAATTAAAGTTATGGTCCAAAAACTAGTTTTTCATTTCAACATTTTTTCGAGCTATCCGCACGTGAGTGGTGTCGTTAGAAGCGCCTCGGCGAGGGCTACGTAAATATGTAATAAACTAAGGTAAGTGTAATATAAAAATTAAAGTTATGGTCCAAAAACTAGTTTTTCATTTCAACATTTTTTCGAGCTATCCGCACGTGAGTGGTGTCGTTAGAAGCGCCTCGGCGAGGGCTACGTAAATATGTAATAAACTAAGGTAGGTGTAATATAAAAATTAAAGTTATGGTCCAAAAACTAGTTTTTCATTTCAACATTTTTTCGAGCTATCCGCACGTGAGTGGTGTCGTTAGAAGCGCCTCGGCGAGGGCTACGTAAATATGTAATAAACTAAGGTAAGTGTAATATAAAAATTAAAGTTATGGTCCAAAAACTAGTTTTTCATTTCAACATTTTTTCGAGCTATCCGCACGTGAGTGGTGTCGTTAGAAGCGCCTCGGCGAGGGCTACGTAAATATGTAATAAACTAAGGTAGGTGTAATATAAAAATTAAAGTTATGGTCCAAAAACTAGTTTTTCATTTCAACATTTTTTCGAGCTATCCGCACGTGAGTGGTGTCGTTAGAAGCGCCTCGGCGAGGGCTACGTAAATATGTAATAAACTAAGGTAAGTGTAATATAAAAATTAAAGTTATGGTCCAAAAACTAGTTTTTCATTTCAACATTTTTTCGAGCTATCCGCACGTGAGTGGTGTCGTTAGAAGCGCCTCGGCGAGGGCTAGCTAAATATGTAATAAACTAAGGTAGGTGTAATATAAAAATTAAAGTTATGGTCCAAAAACTAGTTTTTCATTTCAACATTTTTTCGAGCTATCCGCACGTGAGTGGTGTCGTTAGAAGCGCCTCGGCGAGGGCTACGTAAATATGTAATAAACTAAGGTAAGTGTAATATAAAAATTAAAGTTATGGTCCAAAAACTAGTTTTTCATTTCAACATTTTTTCGAGCTATCCGCACGTGAGTGGTGTCGTTAGAAGCGCCTCGGCGAGGGCTACGTAAATATGTAATAAAATAAGGTAGGTGTAATATAAAAATTAAAGTTATGGTCCAAAAACTAGTTTTTCATTTCAACATTTTTTCGAGCTATCCGCACGTGAGTGGTGTCGTTAGAAGCGCCTCGGCGAGGGCTACGTAAATATGTAATAAACTAAGGTAAGTGTAATATAAAAATTAAAGTTATGGTCCAAAAACTAGTTTTTCATTTCAACATTTTTTCGAGCTATCCGCACGTGAGTGGTGTCGTTAGAAGCGCCTCGGCGAGGGCTACGTAAATATGTAATAAACTAAGGTAGGTGTAATATAAAAATTAAAGTTATGGTCCAAAAACTAGTTTTTCATTTCAACATGTTTTCGAGCTATCCGCACGTGAGTGGTGTCGTTAGAAGCGCCTCGGCGAGGGCTACGTAAATATGTAATAAACTAAGGTAAGTGTAATATAAAAATTAAAGTTATGGTCCAAAAACTAGTTTTTCATTTCAACATTTTTTCGAGCTATCCGCACGTGAGTGGTGTCGTTAGAAGCGCCTCGGCGAGGGCTACGTAAATATGTAATAAACTAAGGTAGGTGTAATATAAAAATTAAAGTTATGGTCCAAAAACTAGTTTTTCATTTCAACATTTTTCCGAGCTATCCGCACGTGAGTGGTGTCGTTAGAAGCGCCTCGGCGAGGGCTACGTAAATATGTAATAAACTAAGGTAAGTGTAATATAAAAATTAAAGTTATGGTCCAAAAACTAGTTTTTCATTTCAACATTTTTTCGAGCTATCCGCACGTGAGTGGTGTCGTTAGAAGCGCCTCGGCGAGGGCTACGTAAATATGTAATAAACTAAGGTAAGTGTAATATAAAAATTAAAGTTATGGTCCAAAAACTAGTTTTTCATTTCAACATTTTTTCGAGCTATCCGCACGTGAGTGGTGTCGTTAGAAGCGCCTCGGCGAGGGCTACGTAAATATGTAATAAACTAAGGTAGGTGTAATATAAAAATTAAAGTTATGGTCCAAAAACTAGTTTTTCATTTCAACATTTTTTCGAGCTATCCGCACGTGAGTGGTGTCGTTAGAAGCGCCTCGGCGAGGGCTACGTAAATATGTAATAAACTAAGGTAAGTGTAATATAAAAATTAAAGTTATGGTCCAAAAACTAGTTTTTCATTTCAACATTTTTTCGAGCTATCCGCACGTGAGTGGTGTCGTTAGAAGCGCCTCGGCGAGGGCTACGTAAATATGTAATAAACTAAGGTAGGTGTAATATAAAAATTAAAGTTATGGTCCAAAAACTAGTTTTTCATTTCAAAATTTTTTCGAGCTATCCGCACGTGAGTGGTGTCGTTAGAAGCGCCTCGGCGAGGGCTACGTAAATATGTAATAAACTAAGGTAAGTGTAATATAAAAATTAAAGTTATGGTCCAAAAACTAGTTTTTCATTTCAAAATTTTTTCGAGCTATCCGCACGTGAGTGGTGTCGTTAGAAGCGCCTCGGCGAGGGCTACGTAAATATGTAATAAACTAAGGTAGGTGTAATATAAAAATTAAAGTTATGGTCCAAAAACTAGTTTTTCATTTCAACATGTTTTCGAGCTATCCGCACGTGAGTGGTGTCGTTAGAAGCGCCTCGGCGAGGGCTACGTAAATATGTAATAAACTAAGGTAAGTGTAATATAAAAATTAAAGTTATGGTCCAAAAACTAGTTTTTCATTTCAACATTTTTTCGAGCTATCCGCACGTGAGTGGTGTCGTTAGAAGCGCCTCGGCGAGGGCTACGTAAATATGTAATAAACTAAGGTAGGTGTAATATAAAAATTAAAGTTATGGTCCAAAAACTAGTTTTTCATTTCAACATTTTTTCGAGCTATCCGCACGTGAGTGGTGTCGTTAGAAGCGCCTCGGCGAGGGCTACGTAAATATGTAATAAACTAAGGTAAGTGTAATATAAAAATTAAAGTTATGGTCCAAAAACTAGTTTTTCATTTCAACATTTTTTCGAGCTATCCGCACGTGAGTGGTGTCGTTAGAAGCGCCTCGGCGAGGGCTACGTAAATATGTAATAAACTAAGGTAGGTGTAATATAAAAATTAAAGTTATGGTCCAAAAACTAGTTTTTCATTTCAACATTTTTTCGAGCTATCCGCACGTGAGTGGTGTCGTTAGAAGCGCCTCGGCGAGGGCTACGTAAATATGTAATAAACTAAGGTAAGTGTAATATAAAAATTAAAGTTATGGTCCAAAAACTAGTTTTTCATTTCAACATTTTTTCGAGCTATCCGCACGTGAGTGGTGTCGTTAGAAGCGCCTCGGCGAGGGCTACGTAAATATGTAATAAACTAAGGTAGGTGTAATATAAAAATTAAAGTTATGGTCCAAAAACTAGTTTTTCATTTCAACATTTTTTCGAGCTATCCGCACGTGAGTGGTGTCGTTAGAAGCGCCTCGGCGAGGGCTACGTAAATATGTAATAAACTAAGGTAAGTGTAATATAAAAATTAAAGTTATGGTCCAAAAACTAGTTTTTCATTTCAACATTTTTTCGAGATATCCGCACGTGAGTGGTGTCGTTAGAAGCGCCTCGGCGAGGGCTACGTAAATATGTAATAAACTAAGGTAAGTGTAATATAAAAATTAAAGTTATGGTCCAAAAACTAGTTTTTCATTTCAACATTTTTTCGAGCTATCCGCACGTGAGTGGTGTCGTTAGAAGCGCCTCGGCGAGGGCTACGTAAATATGTAATAAACTAAGGTAAGTGTAATATAAAAATTAAAGTTATGGTCCAAAAACTAGTTTTTCATTTCAACATTTTTTCGAGCTATCCGCACGTGAGTGGTGTCGTTAGAAGCGCCTCGGCGAGGGCTACGTAAATATGTAATAAACTAAGGTAAGTGTAATATAAAAATTAAAGTTATGGTCCAAAAACTAGTTTTTCATTTCAACATTTTTTCGAGCTATCCGCACGTGAGTGGTGTCGTTAGAAGCGCCTCGGCGAGGGCTACGTAAATATGTAATAAACTAAGGTAGGTGTAATATGAAAATTAAAGTTATGGTCCAAAAACTAGTTTTTCATTTCAACATTTTTTCGAGCTATCCGCACGTGAGTGGTGTCGTTAGAAGCGCCTCGGCGAGGGCTACGTAAATATGTAATAAATTAAGGTAGGTGTAATATAAAAATTAAAGTTATGGTCCAAAAACTAGTTTTTCATTTCAACATTTTTTCGAGCTATCCGCACGTGAGTGGTGTCGTTAGAAGCGCCTCGGCGAGGGCTACGTAAATATGTAATAAACTAAGGTAAGTGTAATATAAAAATTAAAGTTATGGTCCAAAAACTAGTTTTTCATTTCAACATTTTTTCGAGCTATCCGCACGTGAGTGGTGTCGTTAGAAGCGCCTCGGCGAGGGCTACGTAAATATGTAATAAACTAAGGTAAGTGTAATATAAAAATTAAAGTTATGGTCCAAAAACTAGTTTTTCATTTCAACATTTTTTCGAGCTATCCGCACGTGAGTGGTGTCGTTAGAAGCGCCTCGGCGAGGGCTACGTAAATATGTAATAAACTAAGGTAAGTGTAATATAAAAATTAAAGTTATGGTCCAAAAACTAGTTTTTCATTTCAACATTTTTTCGAGCTATCCGCACGTGAGTGGTGTCGTTAGAAGCGCCTCGGCGAGGGCTACGTAAATATGTAATAAACTAAGGTAAGTGTAATATAAAAATTAAAGTTATGGTCCAAAAACTAGTTTTTCATTTCAACATTTTTTCGAGCTATCCGCACGTGAGTGGTGTCGTTAGAAGCGCCTCGGCGAGGGCTACGTAAATATGTAATAAACTAAGGTAAGTGTAATATAAAAATTAAAGTTATGGTCCAAAAACTAGTTTTTCATTTCAACATTTTTTCGAGCTATCCGCACGTGAGTGGTGTCGTTAGAAGCGCCTCGGCGAGGGCTACGTAAATATGTAATAAACTAAGGTAGGTGTAATATAAAAATTAAAGTTATGGTCCAAAAACTAGTTTTTCATTTCAACATTTTTTCGAGCTATCCGCACGTGAGTGGTGTCGTTAGAAGCGCCTCGGCGAGGGCTACGTAAATATGTAATAAACTAAGGTAAGTGTAATATAAAAATTAAAGTTATGGTCCAAAAACTAGTTTTTCATTTCAACATTTTTTCGAGCTATCCGCACGTGAGTGGTGTCGTTAGAAGCGCCTCGGCGAGGGCTACGTAAATATGTAATAAACTAAGGTAGGTGTAATATAAAAATTAAAGTTATGGTCCAAAAACTAGTTTTCATTTCAACATTTTTTCGAGCTATCCGCACGTGAGTGGTGTCGTTAGAAGCGCCTCGGCGAGGGCTACGTAAATATGTAATAAACTAAGGTAAGTGTAATATAAAAATTAAAGTTATGGTCCAAAAACTAGTTTTTCATTTCAACATTTTTTCGAGCTATCCGCACGTGAGTGGTGTCGTTAGAAGCGCCTCGGCGAGGGCTAGCTAAATATGTAATAAACTAAGGTAGGTGTAATATAAAAATTAAAGTTATGGTCCAAAAACTAGTTTTTCATTTCAACATTTTTTCGAGCTATCCGCACGTGAGTGGTGTCGTTAGAAGCGCCTCGGCGAGGGCTACGTAAAGTAATAAACTAAGGTAGGTGTAATATAAAAATTAAAGTTATGGTCCAAAAACTAGTTTTTCATTTCAACATTTTTTCGAGCTATCCGCACGTGAGTGGTGTCGTTAGAAGCGCCTCGGCGAGGGCTACGTAAATATGTAATAAACTAAGGTAGGTGTAATATAAAAATTAAAGTTATGGTCCAAAAACTAGTTTTCATTTCAACATTTTTTCGAGCTATCCGCACGTGAGTGGTGTCGTTAGAAGCGCCTCGGCGAGGGCTACGTAAATATGTAATAAACTAAGGTAAGTGTAATATAAAAATTAAAGTTATGGTCCAAAAACTAGTTTTTCATTTCAACATTTTTTCGAGCTATCCGCACGTGAGTGGTGTCGTTAGAAGCGCCTCGGCGAGGGCTAGCTAAATATGTAATAAACTAAGGTAGGTGTAATATAAAAATTAAAGTTATGGTCCAAAAACTAGTTTTTCATTTCAACATTTTTTCGAGCTATCCGCACGTGAGTGGTGTCGTTAGAAGCGCCTCGGCGAGGGCTACGTAAATATGTAATAAACTAAGGTAGGTGTAATATAAAAATTAAAGTTATGGTCCAAAAACTAGTTTTTCATTTCAACATTTTTTCGAGCTATCCGCACGTGAGTGGTGTCGTTAGAAGCGCCTCGGCGAGGGCTACGTAAATATGTAATAAACTAAGGTAAGTGTAATATAAAAATTAAAGTTATGGTCCAAAAACTAGTTTTTCATTTCAACATTTTTTCGAGCTATCCGCACGTGAGTGGTGTCGTTAGAAGCGCCTCGGCGAGGGCTACGTAAATATGTAATAAACTAAGGTAGGTGTAATATAAAAATTAAAGTTATGGTCCAAAAACTAGTTTTTCATTTCAACATTTTTTCGAGCTATCCGCACGTGAGTGGTGTCGTTAGAAGCGCCTCGGCGAGGGCTACGTAAATATGTAATAAACTAAGGTAAGTGTAATATAAAAATTAAAGTTATGGTCCAAAAACTAGTTTTTCATTTCAACATTTTTTCGAGCTATCCGCACGTGAGTGGTGTCGTTAGAAGCGCCTCGGCGAGGGCTACGTAAATATGTAATAAACTAAGGTAGGTGTAATATAAAAAATAAAGTTATGGTCCAAAAACTAGTTTTTCATTTCAACATTTTTTCGAGCTATCCGCACGTGAGTGGTGTCGTTAGAAGCGCCTCGGCGAGGGCTACGTAAATATGTAATAAACTAAGGTAGGTGTAATATAAAAATTAAAGTTATGGTCCAAAAACTAGTTTTTCATTTCAACATTTTTTCGAGCTATCCGCACGTGAGTGGTGTCGTTAGAAGCGCCTCGGCGAGGGCTACGTAAATATGTAATAAACTAAGGTAGGTGTAATATAAAAATTAAAGTTATGGTCCAAAAACTAGTTTTTCATTTCAACATTTTTTCGAGCTATCCGCACGTGAGTGGTGTCGTTAGAAGCGCCTCGGCGAGGGCTACGTAAATATGTAATAAACTAAGGTAAGTGTAATATAAAAAATTTAAGTTATGGTCCAAAAACTAGTTTTTCATTTCAACATTTTTTCGAGCTATCCGCACGTGAGTGGTGTCGTTAGAAGCGCCTCGGCGAGGGCTACGTAAATATGTAATAAACTAAGGTAGGTGTAATATAAAAATTAAAGTTATGGTCCAAAAACTAGTTTTTCATTTCAACATTTTTTCGAGCTATCCGCACGTGAGTGGTGTCGTTAGAAGCGCCTCGGCGAGGGCTACGTAAATATGTAATAAACTAAGGTAGGTGTAATATAAAAATTAAAGTTATGGTCCAAAAACTAGTTTTTCATTTCAACATTTTTTCGAGCTATCCGCACGTGAGTGGTGTCGTTAGAAGCGCCTCGGCGAGGGCTACGTAAATATGTAATAAACTAAGGTAAGTGTAATATAAAAATTAAAGTTATGGTCCAAAAACTAGTTTTTCATTTCAACATTTTTTCGAGCTATCCGCACGTGAGTGGTGTCGTTAGAAGCGCCTCGGCGAGGGCTACGTAAATATGTAATAAACTAAGGTAGGTGTAATATAAAAATTAAAGTTATGGTCCAAAAAACTAGTTTTTCATTTCAACATTTTTTCGAGCTATCCGCACGTGAGTGGTGTCGTTAGAAGCGCCTCGGCGAGGGCTACGTAAATATGTAATAAACTAAGGTAGGTGTAATATAAAAATTAAAGTTATGGTCCAAAAACTAGTTTTTCATTTCAACATTTTTTCGAGCTATCCGCACGTGAGTGGTGTCGTTAGAAGCGCCTCGGCGAGGGCTACGTAAATATGTAATAAACTAAGGTAAGTGTAATATAAAAATTAAAGTTATGGTCCAAAAACTAGTTTTTCATTTCAACATTTTTTCGAGCTATCCGCACGTGAGTGGTGTCGTTAGAAGCGCCTCGGCGAGGGCTACGTAAATATGTAATAAACTAAGGTAGGTGTAATATAAAAATTAAAGTTATGGTCCAAAAACTAGTTTTTCATTTCAACATTTTTTCGAGCTATCCGCACGTGAGTGGTGTCGTTAGAAGCGCCTCGGCGAGGGCTACGTAAATATGTAATAAACTAAGGTAAGTGTAATATAAAAATCAAAGTTATGGTCCAAAAACTAGTTTTTCATTTCAACATTTTTTCGAGCTATCCGCACGTGAGTGGTGTCGTTAGAAGCGCCTCGGCGAGGGCTACGTAAATATGTAATAAACTAAGGTAGGTGTAATATAAAAATTAAAGTTATGGTCCAAAAACTAGTTTTTCATTTCAACATTTTTTCGAGCTATCCGCACGTGAGTGGTGTCGTTAGAAGCGCCTCGGCGAGGGCTACGTAAATATGTAATAAACTAAGGTAAGTGTAATATAAAAATTAAAGTTATGGTCCAAAAACTAGTTTTTCATTTCAACATTTTTTCGAGCTATCCGCACGTGAGTGGTGTCGTTAGAAGCGCCTCGGCGAGGGCTACGTAAATATGTAATAAACTAAGGTAAGTGTAATATAAAAATTAAAGTTATGGTCCAAAAACTAGTTTTTCATTTCAACATTTTTTCGAGCTATCCGCACGTGAGTGGTGTCGTTAGAAGCGCCTCGGCGAGGGCTACGTAAATATGTAATAAACTAAGGTAAGTGTAATATAAAAATTAAAGTTATGGTCCAAAAACTAGTTTTTCATTTCAACATTTTTTCGAGCTATCCGCACGTGAGTGGTGTCGTTAGAAGCGCCTCGGCGAGGGCTACGTAAATATGTAATAAACTAAGGTAGGTGTAATATAAAAATTAAAGTTATGGTCCAAAAACTAGTTTTTCATTTCAACATTTTTTTGAGCTATCCGCACGTGAGTGGTGTCGTTAGAAGCGCCTCGGCGAGGGCTACGTAAATATGTAATAAACTAAGGTAAGTGTAATATAAAAATTAAAGTTATGGTCCAAAAACTAGTTTTTCATTTCAACATTTTTTCGAGCTATCCGCACGTGAGTGGTGTCGTTAGAAGCGCCTCGGCGAGGGCTACGTAAATATGTAATAAACAAAGGTAGGTGTAATATAAAAATTAAAGTTATGGTCCAAAAACTAGTTTTTCATTTCAACATTTTTTCGAGCTATCCGCACGTGAGTGGTGTCGTTAGAAGCGCCTCGGCGAGGGCTACGTAAATATGTAATAAACTAAGGTAAGTGTAATATAAAAATTAAAGTTATGGTCCAAAAACTAGTTTTTCATTTCAACATTTTTTCGAGCTATCCGCACGTGAGTGGTGTCGTTAGAAGCGCCTCGGCGAGGGCTACGTAAATATGTAATAAACTAAGGTAAGTGTAATATAAAAATTAAAGTTATGGTCCAAAAACTAGTTTTTCATTTCAACATTTTTTCGAGCTATCCGCACGTGAGTGGTGTCGTTAGAAGCGCCTCGGCGAGGGCTACGTAAATATGTAATAAACTAAGGTAGGTGTAATATAAAAATTAAAGTTATGGTCCAAAAACTAGTTTTTCATTTCAACATTTTTTCGAGCTATCCGCACGTGAGTGGTGTCGTTAGAAGCGCCTCGGCAAGGGCTACGTAAATATGTAATAAACTAAGGTAAGTGTAATATAAAAATTAAAGTTATGGTCCAAAAACTAGTTTTTCATTTCAACATTTTTTCGAGCTATCCGCACGTGAGTGGTGTCGTTAGAAGCGCCTCGGCGAGGGCTACGTAAATATGTAATAAACTAAGGTAGGTGTAATATAAAAATTAAAGTTATGGTCCAAAAACTAGTTTTTCATTTCAACATTTTTTCGAGCTATCCGCACGTGAGTGGTGTCGTTAGAAGCGCCTCGGCGAGGGCTACGTAAATATGTAATAAACTAAGGTAAGTGTAATATAAAAATTAAAGTTATGGTCCAAAAACTAGTTTTTCATTTCAACATTTTTTCGAGCTATCCGCACGTGAGTGGTGTCGTTAGAAGCGCCTCGGCGAGGGCTACGTAAATATGTAATAAACTAAGGTAGGTGTAATATAAAAATTAAAGTTATGGTCCAAAAACTAGTTTTTCATTTCAACATTTTTTCGAGCTATCCGCACGTGAGTGGTGTCGTTAGAAGCGCCTCGGCGAGGGCTACGTAAATATGTAATAAACTAAGGTAAGTGTAATATAAAAATTAAAGTTATGGTCCAAAAACTAGTTTTTCATTTCAACATTTTTTCGAGCTATCCGCACGTGAGTGGTGTCGTTAGAAGCGCCTCGGCGAGGGCTACGTAAATATGTAATAAACTAAGGTAGGTGTAATATAAAAATTAAAGTTATGGTCCAAAAACTAGTTTTTCATTTCAACATTTTTTCGAGCTATCCGCACGTGAGTGGTGTCGTTAGAAGCGCCTCGGCGAGGGCTACGTAAATATGTAATAAACTAAGGTAAGTGTAATATATAAATTAAAGTTATGGTCCAAAAACTAGTTTTTCATTTCAACATTTTTTCGAGCTATCCGCACGTGAGTGGTGTCGTTAGAAGCGCCTCGGCGAGGGCTACGTAAATATGTAATAAACAAAGGTAGGTGTAATATAAAAATTAAAGTTATGGTCCAAAAACTAGTTTTTCATTTCAACATTTTTTCGAGCTATCCGCACGTGAGTGGTGTCGTTAGAAGCGCCTCGGCGAGGGCTACGTAAATATGTAATAAACTAAGGTAAGTGTAATATAAAAATTAAAGTTATGGTCCAAAAACTAGTTTTTCATTTCAACATTTTTTCGAGCTATCCGCACGTGAGTGGTGTCGTTAGAAGCGCCTCGGCGAGGGCTACGTAAATATGTAATAAACTAAGGTAAGTGTAATATAAAAATTAAAGTTATGGTCCAAAAACTAGTTTTTCATTTCAACATTTTTTCGAGCTATCCGCACGTGAGTGGTGTCGTTAGAAGCGCCTCGGCAAGGGCTACGTAAATATGTAATAAACTAAGGTAGGTGTAATATAAAAATTAAAGTTATGGTCCAAAAACTAGTTTTTCATTTCAACATTTTTTCGAGCTATCCGCACGTGAGTGGTGTCGTTAGAAGCGCCTCGGCAAGGGCTACGTAAATATGTAATAAACTAAGGTAAGTGTAATATAAAAATTAAAGTTATGGTCCAAAAACTAGTTTTTCATTTCAACATTTTTTCGAGCTATCCGCACGTGAGTGGTGTCGTTAGAAGCGCCTCGGCGAGGGCTACGTAAATATGTAATAAACTAAGGTAGGTGTAATATAAAAATTAAAGTTATGGTCCAAAAACTAGTTTTTCATTTCAACATTTTTTCGAGCTATCCGCACGTGAGTGGTGTCGTTAGAAGCGCCTCGGCGAGGGCTACGTAAATATGTAATAAACTAAGGTAAGTGTAATATAAAAATTAAAGTTATGGTCCAAAAACTAGTTTTTCATTTCAACATTTTTTCGAGCTATCCGCACGTGAGTGGTGTCGTTAGAAGCGCCTCGGCGAGGGCTACGTAAATATGTAATAAACTAAGGTAGGTGTAATATAAAAATTAAAGTTATGGTCCAAAAACTAGTTTTTCATTTCAACATTTTTTCGAGCTATCCGCACGTGAGTGGTGTCGTTAGAAGCGCCTCGGCGAGGGCTACGTAAATATGTAATAAACTAAGGTAGGTGTAATATAAAAATTAAAGTTATGGTCCAAAAACTAGTTTTTCATTTCAACATTTTTTCGAGCTATCCGCACGTGAGTGGTGTCGTTAGAAGCGCCTCGGCGAGGGCTACGTAAATATGTAATAAACTAAGGTAGGTGTAATATAAAAATTAAAGTTATGGTCCAAAAACTAGTTTTTCATTTCAACATTTTTTCGAGCTATCCGCACGTGAGTGGTGTCGTTAGAAGCGCCTCGGCGAGGGCTACGTAAATATGTAATAAACTAAGGTAAGTGTAAAATAAAAATTAAAGTTATGGTCCAAAAACTAGTTTTTCATTTCAACATTTTTTCGAGCTATCCGCACGTGAGTGGTGTCGTTAGAAGCGCCTCGGCGAGGGCTACGTAAATATGTAATAAACTAAGGTAGGTGTAATATAAAAATTAAAGTTATGGTCCAAAAACTAGTTTTTCATTTCAACATTTTTTCGAGCTATCCGCACGTGAGTGGTGTCGTTAGAAGCGCCTCGGCGAGGGCTACGTAAATATGTAATAAACTAAGGTAGGTGTAATATAAAAATTAAAGTTATGGTCCAAAAACTAGTTTTTCATTTCAACATTTTTTCGAGCTATCCGCACGTGAGTGGTGTCGTTAGAAGCGCCTCGGCGAGGGCTACGTAAATATGTAATAAACTAAGGTAAGTGTAATATAAAAATTAAAGTTATGGTCCAAAAACTAGTTTTTCATTTCAACATTTTTTCGAGCTATCCGCACGTGAGTGGTGTCGTTAGAAGCGCCTCGGCGAGGGCTACGTAAATATGTAATAAACTAAGGTAAGTGTAATATAAAAATTAAAGTTATGGTCCAAAAACTAGTTTTTCATTTCAACATTTTTTCGAGCTATCCGCACGTGAGTGGTGTCGTTAGAAGCGCCTCGGCGAGGGCTACGTAAATATGTAATAAACTAAGGTAGGTGTAATATAAAAATTAAAGTTATGGTCCAAAAACTAGTTTTTCATTTCAACATTTTTTCGAGCTATCCGCACGTGAGTGGTGTCGTTAGAAGCGCCTCGGCGAGGGCTACGTAAATATGTAATAAACTAAGGTAAGTGTAATATAAAAATTAAAGTTATGGTCCAAAAACTAGTTTTTCATTTCAACATTTTTTCGAGCTATCCGCACGTGAGTGGTGTCGTTAGAAGCGCCTCGACGAGGGCTACGTAAATATGTAATAAACTAAGGTAGGTGTAATATAAAAATTAAAGTTATGGTCCAAAAACTAGTTTTTCATTTCAACATTTTTTCGAGCTATCCGCACGTGAGTGGTGTCGTTAGAAGCGCCTCGGCGAGGGCTACGTAAATATGTAATAAACTAAGGTAGGTGTAATATAAAAATTAAAGTTATGGTCCAAAAACTAGTTTTTCATTTCAACATTTTTTCGAGCTATCCGCACGTGAGTGGTGTCGTTAGAAGCGCCTCGGCGAGGGCTACGTAAATATGTAATAAACTAAGGTAAGTGTAATATAAAAATTAAAGTTATGGTCCAAAAACTAGTTTTTCATTTCAACATTTTTTCGAGCTATCCGCACGTGAGTGGTGTCGTTAGAAGCGCCTCGGCGAGGGCTACGTAAATATGTAATAAACTAAGGTAAGTGTAATATAAAAATTAAAGTTATGGTCCAAAAACTAGTTTTTCATTTCAACATTTTTTCGAGCTATCCGCACGTGAGTGGTGTCGTTAGAAGCGCCTCGGCGAGGGCTACGTAAATATGTAATAAACTAAGGTAGGTGTAATATAAAAATTAAAGTTATGGTCCAAAAACTAGTTTTTTATTTCAACATTTTTTCGAGCTATCCGCACGTGAGTGGTGTCGTTAGAAGCGCCTCGGCGAGGGCTACGTAAATATGTAATAAACTAAGGTAAGTGTAATATAAAAATTAAAGTTATGGTCCAAAAACTAGTTTTTCATTTCAACATTTTTTCGAGCTATCCGCACGTGAGTGGTGTCGTTAGAAGCGCCTCGGCGAGGGCTACGTAAATATGTAATAAACTAAGGTAGGTGTAATATAAAAATTAAAGTTATGGTCCAAAAACTAGTTTTTCATTTCAACATTTTTTCGAGCTATCCGCACGTGAGTGGTGTCGTTAGAAGCGCCTCGGCGAGGGCTACGTAAATATGTAATAAACTAAGGTAAGTGTAATATAAAAATTAAAGTTGTGGTCCAAAAACTAGTTTTTCATTTCAACATTTTTTCGAGCTATCCGCACGTGAGTGGTGTCGTTAGAAGCGCCTCGGCGAGGGCTAGCTAAATATGTAATAAACTAAGGTAGGTGTAATATACAAATTAAAGTTATGGTCCAAAAACTAGTTTTTCATTTCAACATTTTTTCGAGCTATCCGCACGTGAGTGGTGTCGTTAGAAGCGCCTCGGCGAGGGCTACGTAAATATGTAATAAACTAAGGTAAGTGTAATATAAAAATTAAAGTTATGGTCCAAAAACTAGTTTTTCATTTCAACATTTTTTCGAGCTATCCGCACGTGAGTGGTGTCGTTAGAAGCGCCTCGGCGAGGGCTACGTAAATATGTAATAAACTAAGGTAGGTGTAATATAAAAATTAAAGTTATGGTCCAAAAACTAGTTTTTCATTTCAACATTTTTTCGAGCTATCCGCACGTGAGTGGTGTCGTTAGAAGCGCCTCGGCGAGGGCTACGTAAATATGTAATAAACTAAGGTAAGTGTAATATAAAAATTAAAGTTATGGTCCAAAAACTAGTTTTTCATTTCAACATTTTTTCGAGCTATCCGCACGTGAGTGGTGTCGTTAGAAGCGCCTCGGCGAGGGCTACGTAAATATGTAATAAACTAAGGTAGGTGTAATATAAAAATTAAAGTTATGGTCCAAAAACTAGTTTTTCATTTCAACATTTTTTCGAGCTATCCGCACGTGAGTGGTGTCGTTAGAAGCGCCTCGGCGAGGGCTACGTAAATATGTAATAAACTAAGGTAGGTGTAATATAAAAATTAAAGTTATGGTCCAAAAACTAGTTTTTCATTTCAACATTTTTTCGAGCTATCCGCACGTGAGTGGTGTCGTTAGAAGCGCCTCGGCGAGGGCTACGTAAATATGTAATAAACTAAGGTAAGTGTAATATAAAAATTAAAGTTATGGTCCAAAAACTAGTTTTTCATTTCAACATTTTTTCGAGCTATCCGCACGTGAGTGGTGTCGTTAGAAGCGCCTCGGCGAGGGCTACGTAAATATGTAATAAACTAAGGTAGGTGTAATATAAAAATTAAAGTTATGGTCCAAAAACTAGTTTTTCATTTCAACATTTTTTCGAGCTATCCGCACGTGAGTGGTGTCGTTAGAAGCGCCTCAGCGAGGGCTACGTAAATATGTAATAAACTAAGGTAAGTGTAATATAAAAATTAAAGTTATGGTCCAAAAACTAGTTTTTCATTTCAACATTTTTTCGAGCTATCCGCACGTGAGTGGTGTCGTTAGAAGCGCCTCGGCGAGGGCTACGTAAATATGTAATAAACTAAGGTAGGTGTAATATAAAAATTAAAGTTATGGTCCAAAAACTAGTTTTTCATTTCAACATTTTTTCGAGCTATCCGCACGTGAGTGGTGTCGTTAGAAGCGCCTCGGCGAGGGCTACGTAAATATGTAATAAACTAAGGTAAGTGTAATATAAAAATTAAAGTTATGGTCCAAAAACTAGTTTTTCATTTCAACATTTTTTCGAGCTATCCGCACGTGAGTGGTGTCGTTAGAAGCGCCTCGGCGAGGGCTACGTAAATATGTAATAAACTAAGGTAGGTGTAATATAAAAATTAAAGTTATGGACCAAAAACTAGTTTTTCATTTCAACATTTTTTCGAGCTATCCGCACGTGAGTGGTGTTGTTAGAAGCGCCTCGGCGAGGGCTACGTAAATATGTAATAAACTAAGGTAGGTGTAATATAAAAATTAAAGTTATGGTCCAAAAACTAGTTTTTCATTTCAACATTTTTTCGAGCTATCCGCACGTGAGTGGTGTCGTTAGAAGCGCCTCGGCGAGGGCTACGTAAATATGTAATAAACTAAGGTAAGTGTAATATAAAAATTAAAGTTATGGTCCAAAAACTAGTTTTTCATTTCAACATTTTTTCGAGCTATCCGCACGTGAGTGGTGTCGTTAGAAGCGCCTCGGCGAGGGCTACGTAAATATGTAATAAACTAAGGTAAGTGTAATATAAAAATTAAAGTTATGGTCCAAAAACTAGTTTTTCATTTCAACATTTTTTCGAGCTATCCGCACGTGAGTGGTGTCGTTAGAAGCGCCTCGGCGAGGGCTACGTAAATATGTAATAAACTAAGGTAGGTGTAATATAAAAATTAAAGTTATGGTCCAAAAACTAGTTTTTCATTTCAACATTTTTTCGAGCTATCCGCACGTGAGTGGTGTAGTTAGAAGCGCCTCGGCGAGGGCTACGTAAATATGTAATAAACTAAGGTAAGTGTAATATAAAAATTAAAGTTATGGTCCAAAAACTAGTTTTTCATTTCAACATTTTTTCGAGCTATCCGCACGTGAGTGGTGTCGTTAGAAGCGCCTCGGCGAGGGCTACGTACATGTGTAATAAACTAAGGTAGGTGTAATATAAAAATTAAAGTTATGGTCCAAAAACTAGTTTTTCATTTCAACATTTTTTCGAGCTATCCGCACGTGAGTGGTGTCGTTAGAAGCGCCTCGGCGAGGGCTACGTAAATATGTAATAAACTAAGGTAGGTGTAATATAAAAATTAAAGTTATGGTCCAAAAACTAGTTTTTCATTTCAACATTTTTTCGAGCTATCCGCACGTGAGTGGTGTCGTTAGAAGCGCCTCGGCGAGGGCTACGTAAATATGTAATAAACTAAGGTAGGTGTAATATAAAAATTAAAGTTATGGTCCAAAAACTAGTTTTTCATTTCAACATTTTTTCGAGCTATCCGCACGTAAGTGGTGTCGTTAGAAGCGCCTCGGCGAGGGCTACGTAAATATGTAATAAACTAAGGTAGGTGTAATATAAAAATTAAAGTTATGGTCCAAAAACTAGTTTTTCATTTCAACATTTTTTCGAGCTATCCGCACGTGAGTGGTGTCGTTAGAAGCGCCTCGGCGAGGGCTACGTAAATATGTAATAAACTAAGGTAGGTGTACTATAAAAATTAAAGTTATGGTCCAAAAACTAGTTTTTCATTTCAACATTTTTTCGAGCTATCCGCACGTGAGTGGTGTCGTTAGAAGCGCCTCGGCGAGGGCTACGTAAATATGTAATAAACTAAGGTAAGTGTAATATAAAAATTAAAGTTATGGTCCAAAAACTAGTTTTTCATTTCAACATTTTTTCGAGCTATCCGCACGTGAGTGGTGTCGTTAGAAGCGCCTCGGCGAGGGCTACGTAAATATGTAATAAACTAAGGTAGGTGTAATATAAAAATTAAAGTTATGGTCCAAAAACTAGTTTTTCATTTCAACATTTTTTCGAGCTATCCGCACGTGAGTGGTGTCGTTAGAAGCGCCTCGGCGAGGGCTACGTAAATATGTGATAAACTAAGGTAAGTGTACTATAAAAATTAAAGTTATGGTCCAAAAACTAGTTTTTCATTTCAACATTTTTTCGAGCTATCCGCACGTGAGTGGTGTCGTTAGAAGCGCCTCGGCGAGGGCTACGTAAATATGTAATAAACTAAGGTAGGTGTAATATAAAAATTAAAGTTATGGTCCAAAAACTAGTTTTTCATTTCAACATTTTTTCGAGCTATCCGCACGTGAGTGGTGTCGTTAGAAGCGCCTCGGCGAGGGCTACGTAAATATGTAATAAACTAAGGTAAGTGTAATATAAAAATTAAAGTTATGGTCCAAAAACTAGTTTTTCATTTCAACATTTTTTCGAGCTATCCGCACGTGAGTGGTGTCGTTAGAAGCGCCTCGGCGAGGGCTACGTAAATATGTAATAAACTAAGGTAGGTGTAATATAAAAATTAAAGTTATGGTCCAAAAACTAGTTTTTCATTTCAACATTTTTTCGAGCTATCCGCACGTGAGTGGTGTCGTTAGAAGCGCCTCGGCGAGGGCTACGTAAATATGTAATAAACTAAGGTAGGTGTAATATAAAAATTAAAGTTATGGTCCAAAAACTAGTTTTTCATTTCAACATTTTTTCGAGCTATCCGCACGTGAGTGGTGTCGTTAGAAGCGCCTCGGCGAGGGCTACGTAAATATGTAATAAACTAAGGTAGGTGTAATATAAAAATTAAAGTTATGGTCCAAAAACTAGTTTTTCATTTCAACATTTTTTCGAGCTATCCGCACTTAAGTGGTGTCGTTAGAAGCGCCTCGGCGAGGGCTACGTAAATATGTAATAAACTAAGGTAGGTGTAATATAAAAATTAAAGTTATGGTCCAAAAACTAGTTTTTCATTTCAACATTTTTTCGAGCTATCCGCACGTGAGTGGTGTCGTTAGAAGCGCCTCGGCGAGGGCTACGTAAATATGTAATAAACTAAGGTAGGTGTAATATAAAAATTAAAGTTATGGTCCAAAAACTAGTTTTTCATTTCAACATTTTTTCGAGCTATCCGCACGTGAGTGGTGTCGTTAGAAGCGCCTCGGCGAGGGCTACGTAAATATGTAATAAACTAAGGTAGGTGTAATATAAAAATTAAAGTTATGGTCCAAAAACTAGTTTTTCATTTCAACATTTTTTCGAGCTATCCGCACGTGAGTGGTGTCGTTAGAAGCGCCTCGGCGAGGGCTACGTAAATATGTAATAAACTAAGGTAAGTGTAAAATAAAAATTAAAGTTATGGTCCAAAAACTAGTTTTTCATTTCAACATTTTTTCGAGCTATCCGCAAGTGAGTGGTGTCGTTAGAAGCGCCTCGGCGAGGGCTACGTAAATATGTAATAAACTAAGGTAAGTGTAATATAAAAATTAAAGTTATGGTCCAAAAACTAGTTTTTCATTTCAACATTTTTTCGAGCTATCCGCACGTGAGTGGTGTCGTTAGAAGCGCCTCGGCGAGGGCTACGTAAATATGTAATAAACTAAGGTAGGTGTAATATAAAAATTAAAGTTATGGTCCAAAAACTAGTTTTTCATTTCAACATTTTTTCGAGCTATCCGCACGTGAGTGGTGTCGTTAGAAGCGCCTCGGCGAGGGCTACGTAAATATGTAATAAACTAAGGTAAGTGTAATATAAAAATTAAAGTTATGGTAAAAAAACTAGTTTTTCATTTCAACATTTTTTCGAGCTATCCGCACGTGAGTGGTGTCGTTAGAAGCGCCTCGGCGAGGGCTACGTAAATATGTAATAAACTAAGGTAGGTGTAATATAAAAATTAAAGTTATGGTCCAAAAACTAGTTTTTCATTTCAACATTTTTTCGAGCTATCCGCACGTGAGTGGTGTCGTTAGAAGCGCCTCGGCGAGGGCTACGTAAATATGTAATAAACTAAGGTAAGTGTAATATAAAAATTAAAGTTATGGTCCAAAAACTAGTTTTTCATTTCAACATTTTTTCGAGCTATCCGCACGTGAGTGGTGTCGTTAGAAGCGCCTCGGCGAGGGCTACGTAAATATGTAATAAACTAAGGTAGGTGTAATATAAAAATTAAAGTTATGGTCCAAAAACTAGTTTTTCATTTCAACATTTTTTCGAGCTATCCGCACGTGAGTGGTGTCGTTAGAAGCGCCTCGGCGAGGGCTACGTAAATATGTAATAAACTAAGGTAAGTGTAATATAAAAATTAAAGTTATGGTCCAAAAACTAGTTTTTCATTTCAACATTTTTTCGAGCTATCCGCACGTGAGTGGTGTCGTTAGAAGCGCCTCGGCGAGGGCTACGTAAATATGTAATAAACTAAGGTAAGTGTAATATAAAAATTAAAGTTATGGTCCAAAAACTAGTTTTTCATTTCAACATTTTTTCGAGCTATCCGCACGTGAGTGGTGTCGTTAGAAGCGCCTCGGCGAGGGCTACGTAAATATGTAATAAACTAAGGTAGGTGTAATATAAAAATTAAAGTTATGGTCCAAAAACTAGTTTTTCATTTCAACATTTTTTCGAGCTATCCGCACGTGAGTGGTGTCGTTAGAAGCGCCTCGGCGAGGGCTACGTAAATATGTAATAAACTAAGGTAAGTGTAATATAAAAATTAAAGTTATGGTCCAAAAACTAGTTTTTCATTTCAACATTTTTTCGAGCTATCCGCACGTGAGTGGTGTCGTTAGAAGCGCCTCGGCGAGGGCTACGTAAATATGTAATAAACTAAGGTAGGTGTAATATAAAAATTAAAGTTATGGTCCAAAAACTAGTTTTTCATTTCAACATTTTTTCGAGCTATCCGCACGTGAGTGGTGTCGTTAGAAGCGCCTCGGCGAGGGCTACGTAAATATGTAATAAACTAAGGTAAGTGTAATATAAAAATTAAAGTTATGGTCCAAAAACTAGTTTTTCATTTCAACATTTTTTCGAGCTATCCGCACGTGAGTGGTGTCGTTAGAAGCGCCTCGGCGAGGGCTACGTAAATATGTAATAAACTAAGGTAGGTGTAATATAAAAATTAAAGTTATGGTCCAAAAACTAGTTTTTCATTTCAACATTTTTTCGAGCTATCCGCACGTGAGTGGTGTCGTTAGAAGCGCCTCGGCGAGGGCTACGTAAATATGTAATAAACTAAGGTAAGTGTAATATAAAAATTAAAGTTATGGTCCAAAAACTAGTTTTTCATTTCAACATTTTTTCGAGCTATCCGCACGTGAGTGGTGTCGTTAGAAGCGCCTCGGCGAGGGCTACGTAAATATGTAATAAACTAAGGTAAGTGTAATATAAAAATTAAAGTTATGGTCCAAAAACTAGTTTTTCATTTCAACATTTTTTCGAGCTATCCGCACGTGAGTGGTGTCGTTAGAAGCGCCTCGGCGAGGGCTACGTAAATATGTAATAAACTAAGGTAGGTGTAATATAAAAATTAAAGTTATGGTCCAAAAACTAGTTTTTCATTTCAACATTTTTTCGAGCTATCCGCACGTGAGTGGTGTCGTTAGAAGCGCCTCGGCGAGGGCTACGTAAATATGTAATAAACTAAGGTAAGTGTAATATAAAAATTAAAGTTATGGTCCAAAAACTAGTTTTTCATTTCAACATTTTTTCGAGCTATCCGCACGTGAGTGGTGTCGTTAGAAGCGCCTCGGCGAGGGCTACGTAAATATGTAATAAACTAAGGTAGGTGTAATATAAAAATTAAAGTTATGGTCCAAAAACTAGTTTTTCATTTCAACATTTTTTCGAGCTATCCGCACGTGAGTGGTGTCGTTAGAAGCGCCTCGGCGAGGGCTACGTAAATATGTAATAAACTAAGGTAAGTGTACTATAAAAATTAAAGTTATGGTCCAAAAACTAGTTTTTCATTTCAACATTTTTTCGAGCTATCCGCACGTGAGTGGTGTCGTTAGAAGCGCCTCGGCGAGGGCTACGTAAATATGTAATAAACTAAGGTAGGTGTAATATAAAAATTAAAGTTATGGTCCAAAAACTAGTTTTTCATTTCAACATTTTTTCGAGCTATCCGCACGTGAGTGGTGTCGTTAGAAGCGCCTCGGCGAGGGCTACGTAAATATGTAATAAACTAAGGTAAGTGTAATATAAAAATTAAAGTTATGGTCCAAAAACTAGTTTTTCATTTCAACATTTTTTCGAGCTATCCGCACGTGAGTGGTGTCGTTAGAAGCGCCTCGGCGAGGGCTACGTAAATATGTAATAAACTAAGGTAGGTGTAATATAAAAATTAAAGTTATGGTCCAAAAACTAGTTTTTCATTTCAACATTTTTTCGAGCTATCCGCACGTGAGTGGTGTCGTTAGAAGCGCCTCGGCGAGGGCTACGTAAATATGTAATAAACTAAGGTAAGTGTAATATAAAAATTAAAGTTATGGTCCAAAAACTAGTTTTTCATTTCAACATTTTTTCGAGCTATCCGCACGTGAGTGGTGTCGTTAGAAGCGCCTCGGCGAGGGCTACGTAAATATGTAATAAACTAAGGTAAGTGTAATATAAAAATTAAAGTTATGGTCCAAAAACTAGTTTTTCATTTCAACATTTTTTCGAGCTATCCGCACGCGAGTGGTGTCGTTAGAAGCGCCTCGGCGAGGGCTACGTAAATATGTAATAAACTAAGATAGGTGTAATATAAAAATTAAAGTTATGGTCCAAAAACTAGTTTTTCATTTCAACATTTTTTCGAGCTATCCGCACGTGAGTGGTGTCGTTAGAAGCGCCTCGGCGAGGGCTACGTAAATATGTAATAAACTAAGGTAAGTGTAATATAAAAATTAAAGTTGTGGTCCAAAAACTAGTTTTTCATTTCAACATTTTTTCGAGCTATCCGCACGTGAGTGGTGTCGTTAGAAGCGCCTCGGCGAGGGCTACGTAAATATGTAATAAACTAAGGTAGGTGTAATATAAAAATTAAAGTTATGGTCCAAAAACTAGTTTTTCATTTCAACATTTTTTCGAGCTATCCGCACGTGAGTGGTGTCGTTAGAAGCGCCTCGGCGAGGGCTACGTAAATATGTAATAAACTAAGGTAAGTGTAATATAAAATTAAAGTTATGGTCCAAAAACTAGTTTTTCATTTCAACATTTTTTCGAGCTATCCGCACGTGAGTGGTGTCGTTAGAAGCGCCTCGGCGAGGGCTACGTAAATATGTAATAAACTAAGGTAAGTGTAATATAAAAATTAAAGTTATGGTCCAAAAACTAGTTTTTCATTTCAACATTTTTTCGAGCTATCCGCACGTGAGTGGTGTCGTTAGAAGCGCCTCGGCGAGGGCTACGTAAATATGTAATAAACTAAGGTAAGTGTAATATAAAAATTAAAGTTATGGTCCAAAAACTAGTTTTTCATTTCAACATTTTTTCGAGCTATCCGCACGTGAGTGGTGTCGTTAGAAGCGCCTCGGCGAGGGCTACGTAAATATGTAATAAACTAAGGTAGGTGTAATATAAAAATTAAAGTTATGGTCCAAAAACTAGTTTTTCATTTCAACATTTTTTCGAGCTATCCGCACGTGAGTGGTGTCGTTAGAAGCGCCTCGGCGAGGGCTACGTAAATATGTAATAAACTAAGGTAAGTGTAATATAAAAATTAAAGTTATGGTCCAAAAACTAGTTTTTCATTTCAACATTTTTTCGAGCTATCCGCACGTGAGTGGTGTCGTTAGAAGCGCCTCGGCGAGGGCTACGTAAATATGTAATAAACTAAGGTAGGTGTAATATAAAAATTAAAGTTATGGTCCAAAAACTAGTTTTTCATTTCAACATTTTTTCGAGCTATCCGCACGTGAGTGGTGTCGTTAGAAGCGCCTCGGCGAGGGCTACGTAAATATGTAATAAACTAAGGTAAGTGTAATATAAAAATTAAAGTTATGGTCCAAAAACTAGTTTTTCATTTCAACATTTTTTCGAGCTATCCGCACGTGAGTGGTGTCGTTAGAAGCGCCTCGGCGAGCGCTACGTAAATATGTAATAAACTAAGGTAGGTGTAATATAAAAATTAAAGTTATGGTCCAAAAACTAGTTTTTCATTTCAACATTTTTTCGAGCTATCCGCACGTGAGTGGTGTCGTTAGAAGCGCCTCGGCGAGGGCTACGTAAATATGTAATAAACTAAGGTAAGTGTAATATAAAAATTAAAGTTATGGTCCAAAAACTAGTTTTTCATTTCAACATTTTTTCGAGCTATCCGCACGTGAGTGGTGTCGTTAGAAGCGCCTCGGCGAGGGCTACGTAAATATGTAATAAACTAAGGTAGGTGTAATATAAAAATTAAAGTTATGGTCCAAAAACTAGTTTTTCATTTCAACATTTTTTCGAGCTATCCGCACGTGAGTGGTGTCGTTAGAAGCGCCTCGGCGAGGGCTACGTAAATATGTAATAAACTAAGGTAAGTGTAATATAAAAATTAAAGTTGTGGTCCAAAAACTAGTTTTTCATTTCAACATTTTTTCGAGCTATCCGCACGTGAGTGGTGTCGTTAGAAGCGCCTCGGCGAGGGCTACGTAAATATGTAATAAACTAAGGTAGGTGTAATATAAAAATTAAAGTTATGGTCCAAAAACTAGTTTTTCATTTCAACATTTTTTCGAGCTATCCGCACGTGAGTGGTGTCGTTAGAAGCGCCTCGGCGAGGGCTACGTAAATATGTAATAAACTAAGGTAAGTGTAATATAAAAATTAAAGTTATGGTCCAAAAACTAGTTTTTCATTTCAACATTTTTTCGAGCTATCCGCACGTGAGTGGTGTCGTTAGAAGCGCCTCGGCGAGGGCTACGTAAATATGTAATAAACTAAGGTAGGTGTAATATAAAAATTAAAGTTATGGTCCAAAAACTAGTTTTTCATTTCAACATTTTTTCGAGCTATCCGCACGTGAGTGGTGTCGTTAGAAGCGCCTCGGCGAGGGCTACGTAAATATGTAATAAACTAAGGTAAGTGTAATATAAAAATTAAAGTTATGGTCCAAAAACTAGTTTTTCATTTCAACATTTTTTCGAGCTATCCGCACGTGAGTGGTGTCGTTAGAAGCGCCTCGGCGAGGGCTACGTAAATATGTAATAAACTAAGGTAGGTGTAATATAAAAATTAAAGTTATGGTCCAAAAACTAGTTTTTCATTTCAACATTTTTTCGAGCTATCCGCACGTGAGTGGTGTCGTTAGAAGCGCCTCGGCGAGGGCTACGTAAATATGTAATAAACTAAGGTAGGTGTAATATAAAAATTAAAGTTATGGTCCAAAAACTAGTTTTTCATTTCAACATTTTTTCGAGCTATCCGCACGTGAGTGGTGTCGTTAGAAGCGCCTCGGCGAGGGCTACGTAAATATGTAATAAACTAAGGTAAGTGTAATATAAAAATTAAAGTTATGGTCCAAAAACTAGTTTTTCATTTCAACATTTTTTCGAGCTATCCGCACGTGAGTGGTGTCGTTAGAAGCGCCTCGGCGAGGGCTACGTAAATATGTAATAAACTAAGGTAAGTGTAATATAAAAATTAAAGTTATGGTCCAAAAACTAGTTTTTCATTTCAAAATTTTTTCGAGCTATCCGCACGTGAGTGGTGTCGTTAGAAGCGCCTCGGCGAGGGCTACGTAAATATGTAATAAACTAAGGTAGGTGTAATATAAAAATTAAAGTTATGGTCCAAAAACTAGTTTTTCATTTCAACATTTTTTCGAGCTATCCGCACGTGAGTGGTGTCGTTAGAAGCGCCTCGGCGAGGGCTACGTAAATATGTAATAAACTAAGGTAAGTGTAATATAAAAATTAAAGTTATGGTCCAAAAACTAGTTTTTCATTTCAACATTTTTTCGAGCTATCCGCACGTGAGTGGTGTCGTTAGAAGCGCCTCGGCGAGGGCTACGTAAATATGTAATAAACTAAGGTAAGTGTAATATAAAAATTAAAGTTATGGTCCAAAAACTAGTTTTTCATTTCAACATTTTTTCGAGCTATCCGCACGTGAGTGGTGTCGTTAGAAGCGCCTCGGCGAGGGCTACGTAAATATGTAATAAACTAAGGTAGGTGTAATATAAAAATTAAAGTTATGGTCCAAAAACTAGTTTTTCATTTCAACATTTTTTCGAGCTATCCGCACGTGAGTGGTGTCGTTAGAAGCGCCTCGGCGAGGGCTACGTAAATATGTAATAAACTAAGGTAGGTGTAATATAAAAAATTAAAGTTATGGTCCAAAAACTAGTTTTTCATTTCAACATTTTTTCGAGCTATCCGCACGTGAGTGGTGTCGTTAGAAGCGCCTCGGCGAGGGCTACGTAAATATGTAATAAACTAAGGTAAGTGTAATATAAAAATTAAAGTTATGGTCCAAAAACTAGTTTTTCATTTCAACATTTTTTCGAGCTATCCGCACGTGAGTGGTGTCGTTAGAAGCGCCTCGGCGAGGGCTACGTAAATATGTAATAAACTAAGGTAAGTGTAATATAAAAATTAAAGTTATGGTCCAAAAACTAGTTTTTCATTTCAACATTTTTTCGAGCTATCCGCACGTGAGTGGTGTCGTTAGAAGCGCCTCGGCGAGGGCTACGTAAATATGTAATAAACTAAGGTAAGTGTAATATAAAAATTAAAGTTATGGTCCAAAAACTAGTTTTTCATTTCAACATTTTTTCGAGCTATCCGCACGTGAGTGGTGTCGTTAGAAGCGCCTCGGCGAGGGCTACGTAAATATGTAATAAACTAAGGTAAGTGTAATATAAAAATTAAAGTTATGGTCCAAAAACTAGTTTTTCATTTCAACATTTTTTCGAGCTATCCGCACGTGAGTGGTGTCGTTAGAAGCGCCTCGGCGAGGGCTACGTAAATATGTAATAAACTAAGGTAGGTGTAATATAAAAATTAAAATTATGGTCCAAAAACTAGTTTTTCATTTCAACATTTTTTCGAGCTATCCGCACGTGAGTGGTGTCGTTAGAAGCGCCTCGGCGAGGGCTACGTAAATATGTAATAAACTAAGGTAGGTGTAATATAAAAATTAAAGTTATGGTCCAAAAACTAGTTTTTCATTTCAACATTTTTTCGAGCTATCCGCACGTGAGTGGTGTCGTTAGAAGCGCCTCGGCGAGGGCTACGTAAATATGTAATAAACTAAGGTAAGTGTAATATAAAAATTAAAGTTATGGTCCAAAAACTAGTTTTTCATTTCAACATTTTTTCGAGCTATCCGCACGTGAGTGGTGTCGTTAGAAGCGCCTCGGCGAGGGCTACGTAAATATGTAATAAACTAAGGTAGGTGTAATATAAAAATTAAAGTTATGGTCCAAAAACTAGTTTTTCATTTCAACATTTTTTCGAGCTATCCGCACGTGAGTGGTGTCGTTAGAAGCGCCTCGGCGAGGGCTACGTAAATATGTAATAAACTAAGGTAGGTGTAATATAAAAAATTAAAGTTATGGTCCAAAAACTAGTTTTTCATTTCAACATTTTTTCGAGCTATCCGCACGTGAGTGGTGTCGTTAGAAGCGCCTCGGCGAGGGCTACGTAAATATGTAATAAACTAAGGTAAGTGTAATATAAAAATTAAAGTTATGGTCCAAAAACTAGTTTTTCATTTCAACATTTTTTCGAGCTATCCGCACGTGAGTGGTGTCGTTAGAAGCGCCTCGGCGAGGGCTACGTAAATATGTAATAAACTAAGGTAAGTGTAATATAAAAATTAAAGTTATGGTCCAAAAACTAGTTTTTCATTTCAACATTTTTTCGAGCTATCCGCACGTGAGTGGTGTCGTTAGAAGCGCCTCGGCGAGGGCTACGTAAATATGTAATAAACTAAGGTAAGTGTAATATAAAAATTAAAGTTATGGTCCAAAAACTAGTTTTTCATTTCAACATTTTTTCGAGCTATCCGCACGTGAGTGGTGTCGTTAGAAGCGCCTCGGCGAGGGCTACGTAAATATGTAATAAACTAAGGTAAGTGTAATATAAAAATTAAAGTTATGGTCCAAAAACTAGTTTTTCATTTCAACATTTTTTCGAGCTATCCGCACGTGAGTGGTGTCGTTAGAAGCGCCTCGGCGAGGGCTACGTAAATATGTAATAAACTAAGGTAGGTGTAATATAAAAATTAAAATTATGGTCCAAAAACTAGTTTTTCATTTCAACATTTTTTCGAGCTATCCGCACGTGAGTGGTGTCGTTAGAAGCGCCTCGGCGAGGGCTACGTAAATATGTAATAAACTAAGGTAGGTGTAATATAAAAATTAAAGTTATGGTCCAAAAACTAGTTTTTCATTTCAACATTTTTTCGAGCTATCCGCACGTGAGTGGTGTCGTTAGAAGCGCCTCGGCGAGGGCTACGTAAATATGTAATAAACTAAGGTAAGTGTAATATAAAAATTAAAGTTATGGTCCAAAAACTAGTTTTTCATTTCAACATTTTTTCGAGCTATCCGCACGTGAGTGGTGTCGTTAGAAGCGCCTCGGCGAGGGCTACGTAAATATGTAATAAACTAAGGTAGGTGTAATATAAAAATTAAAGTTATGGTCCAAAAACTAGTTTTTCATTTCAACATTTTTTCGAGCTATCCGCACGTGAGTGGTGTCGTTAGAAGCGCCTCGGCGAGGGCTACGTAAATATGTGATAAACTAAGGTAAGTGTACTATAAAAATTAAAGTTATGGTCCAAAAACTAGTTTTTCATTTCAACATTTTTTCGAGCTATCCGCACGTGAGTGGTGTCGTTAGAAGCGCCTCGGCGAGGGCTACGTAAATATGTAATAAACTAAGGTAGGTGTAATATAAAAATTAAAGTTATGGTCCAAAAACTAGTTTTTCATTTCAACATTTTTTCGAGCTATCCGCACGTGAGTGGTGTCGTTAGAAGCGCCTCGGCGAGGGCTACGTAAATATGTAATAAACTAAGGTAAGTGTAATATAAAAATTAAAGTTATGGTCCAAAAACTAGTTTTTCATTTCAACATTTTTTCGAGCTATCCGCACGTGAGTGGTGTCGTTAGAAGCGCCTCGGCGAGGGCTACGTAAATATGTAATAAACTAAGGTAGGTGTAATATAAAAATTAAAGTTATGGTCCAAAAACTAGTTTTTCATTTCAACATTTTTTCGAGCTATCCGCACGTGAGTGGTGTCGTTAGAAGCGCCTCGGCGAGGGCTACGTAAATATGTAATAAACTAAGGTAGGTGTAATATAAAAATTAAAGTTATGGTCCAAAAACTAGTTTTTCATTTCAACATTTTTTCGAGCTATCCGCACGTGAGTGGTGTCGTTAGAAGCGCCTCGGCGAGGGCTACGTAAATATGTAATAAACTAAGGTAGGTGTAATATAAAAATTAAAGTTATGGTCCAAAAACTAGTTTTTCATTTCAACATTTTTTCGAGCTATCCGCACGTAAGTGGTGTCGTTAGAAGCGCCTCGGCGAGGGCTACGTAAATATGTAATAAACTAAGGTAGGTGTAATATAAAAATTAAAGTTATGGTCCAAAAACTAGTTTTTCATTTCAACATTTTTTCGAGCTATCCGCACGTGAGTGGTGTCGTTAGAAGCGCCTCGGCGAGGGCTACGTAAATATGTAATAAACTAAGGTAGGTGTAATATAAAAATTAAAGTTATGGTCCAAAAACTAGTTTTTCATTTCAACATTTTTTCGAGCTATCCGCACGTGAGTGGTGTCGTTAGAAGCGCCTCGGCGAGGGCTACGTAAATATGTAATAAACTAAGGTAGGTGTAATATAAAAATTAAAGTTATGGTCCAAAAACTAGTTTTTCATTTCAACATTTTTTCGAGCTATCCGCACGAGAGTGGTGTCGTTAGAAGCGCCTCGGCGAGGGCTACGTAAATATGTAATAAACTAAGGTAAGTGTAAAATAAAAATTAAAGTTATGGTCCAAAAACTAGTTTTTCATTTCAACATTTTTTCGAGCTATCCGCAAGTGAGTGGTGTCGTTAGAAGCGCCTCGGCGAGGGCTACGTAAATATGTAATAAACTAAGGTAAGTGTAATATAAAAATTAAAGTTATGGTCCAAAAACTAGTTTTTCATTTCAACATTTTTTCGAGCTATCCGCACGTGAGTGGTGTCGTTAGAAGCGCCTCGGCGAGGGCTACGTAAATATGTAATAAACTAAGGTAGGTGTAATATAAAAATTAAAGTTATGGTCCAAAAACTAGTTTTTCATTTCAACATTTTTTCGAGCTATCCGCACGTGAGTGGTGTCGTTAGAAGCGCCTCGGCGAGGGCTACGTAAATATGTAATAAACTAAGGTAAGTGTAATATAAAAATTAAAGTTATGGTAAAAAAACTAGTTTTTCATTTCAACATTTTTTCGAGCTATCCGCACGTGAGTGGTGTCGTTAGAAGCGCCTCGGCGAGGGCTACGTAAATATGTAATAAACTAAGGTAGGTGTAATATAAAAATTAAAGTTATGGTCCAAAAACTAGTTTTTCATTTCAACATTTTTTCGAGCTATCCGCACGTGAGTGGTGTCGTTAGAAGCGCCTCGGCGAGGGCTACGTAAATATGTAATAAACTAAGGTAAGTATAATATAAAAATTAAAGTTATGGTCCAAAAACTAGTTTTTCATTTCAACATTTTTTCGAGCTATCCGCACGTGAGTGGTGTCGTTAGAAGCGCCTCGGCGAGGGCTACGTAAATATGTAATAAACTAAGGTAGGTGTAATATAAAAATTAAAGTTATGGTCCAAAAACTAGTTTTTCATTTCAACATTTTTTCGAGCTATCCGCACGTGAGTGGTGTCGTTAGAAGCGCCTCGGCGAGGGCTACGTAAATATGTAATAAACTAAGGTAAGTGTAATATAAAAATTAAAGTAATGGTCCAAAAACTAGTTTTTCATTTCAACATTTTTTCGAGCTATCCGCACGTGAGTGGTGTCGTTAGAAGCGCCTCGGCGAGGGCTACGTAAATATGTAATAAACTAAGGTAAGTGTAATATAAAAATTAAAGTTATGGTCCAAAAACTAGTTTTTCATTTCAACATTTTTTCGAGCTATCCGCACGTGAGTGGTGTCGTTAGAAGCGCCTCGGCGAGGGCTACGTAAATATGTAATAAACTAAGGTAGGTGTAATATAAAAATTAAAGTTATGGTCCAAAAACTAGTTTTTCATTTCAACATTTTTTCGAGCTATCCGCACGTAAGTGGTGTCGTTAGAAGCGCCTCGGCGAGGGCTACGTAAATATGTAATAAACTAAGGTAAGTGTAATATAAAAATTAAAGTTATGGTCCAAAAACTAGTTTTTCATTTCAACATTTTTTCGAGCTATCCGCACGTGAGTGGTGTCGTTAGAAGCGCCTCGGCGAGGGCTACGTAAATATGTAATAAACTAAGGTAGGTGTAATATAAAAATTAAAGTTATGGTCCAAAAACTAGTTTTTCATTTCAACATTTTTTCGAGCTATCCGCACGTGAGTGGTGTCGTTAGAAGCGCCTCGGCGAGGGCTACGTAAATATGTAATAAACTAAGGTAAGTGTACTATAAAAATTAAAGTTATGGTCCAAAAACTAGTTTTTCATTTCAACATTTTTTCGAGCTATCCGCACGTGAGTGGTGTCGTTAGAAGCGCCTCGGCGAGGGCTACGTAAATATGTAATAAACTAAGGTAGGTGTAATATAAAAATTAAAGTTATGGTCCAAAAACTAGTTTTTCATTTCAACATTTTTTCGAGCTATCCGCACGTGAGTGGTGTCGTTAGAAGCGCCTCGGCGAGGGCTACGTAAATATGTAATAAACTAAGGTAAGTGTAATATAAAAATTAAAGTTATGGTCCAAAAACTAGTTTTTCATTTCAACATTTTTTCGAGCTATCCGCACGTGAGTGGTGTCGTTAGAAGCGCCTCGGCGAGGGCTACGTAAATATGTAATAAACTAAGGTAGGTGTAATATAAAAATTAAAGTTATGGTCCAAAAACTAGTTTTTCATTTCAACATTTTTTCGAGCTATCCGCACGTGAGTGGTGTTGTTAGAAGCGCCTCGGCGAGGGCTACGTAAATATGTAATAAACTAAGGTAAGTGTAATATAAAAATTAAAGTTATGGTCCAAAAACTAGTTTTTCATTTCAACATTTTTTCGAGCTATCCGCACGTGAGTGGTGTCGTTAGAAGCGCCTCGGCGAGGGCTACGTAAATATGTAATAAACTAAGGTAGGTGTAATATAAAAATTAAAGTTATGGTCCAAAAACTAGTTTTTCATTTCAACATTTTTTCGAGCTATCCGCACGTGAGTGGTGTCGTTAGAAGCGCCTCGGCGAGGGCTACGTAAATATGTAATAAACTAAGGTAAGTGTAATATAAAAATTAAAGTTATGGTCCAAAAACTAGTTTTTCATTTCAACATTTTTTCGAGCTATCCGCACGTGAGTGGTGTCGTTAGAAGCGCCTCGGCGAGGGCTACGTAAATATGTAATAAACTAAGGTAGGTGTAATATAAAAATTAAAGTTATGGTCCAAAAACTAGTTTTTCATTTCAACATTTTTTCGAGCTATCCGCACGTGAGTGGTGTTGTTAGAAGCGCCTCGGCGAGGGCTACGTAAATATGTAATAAACTAAGGTAAGTGTAATATAAAAATTAAAGTTATGGTCCAAAAACTAGTTTTTCATTTCAACATTTTTTCGAGCTATCCGCACGCGAGTGGTGTCGTTAGAAGCGCCTCGGCGAGGGCTACGTAAATATGTAATAAACTAAGATAGGTGTAATATAAAAATTAAAGTTATGGTCCAAAAACTAGTTTTTCATTTCAACATTTTTTCGAGCTATCCGCACGTGAGTGGTGTCGTTAGAAGCGCCTCGGCGAGGGCTACCTAAATATGTAATAAACTAAGGTAAGTGTAATATAAAAATTAAAGTTGTGGTCCAAAAACTAGTTTTTCATTTCAACATTTTTTCGAGCTATCCGCACGTGAGTGGTGTCGTTAGAAGCGCCTCGGCGAGGGCTACGTAAATATGTAATAAACTAAGGTAGGTGTAATATAAAAATTAAAGTTATGGTCCAAAAACTAGTTTTTCATTTCAACATTTTTTCGAGCTATCCGCACGTGAGTGGTGTCGTTAGAAGCGCCTCGGCGAGGGCTACGTAAATATGTAATAAACTAAGGTAAGTGTAATATAAAAATTAAAGTTATGGTCCAAAAACTAGTTTTTCATTTCAACATTTTTTCGAGCTATCCGCACGTGAGTGGTGTCGTTAGAAGCGCCTCGGCGAGGGCTACGTAAATATGTAATAAACTAAGGTAAGTGTAATATAAAAATTAAAGTTATGGTCCAAAAACTAGTTTTTCATTTCAACATTTTTTCGAGCTATCCGCACGTGAGTGGTGTCGTTAGAAGCGCCTCGGCGAGGGCTACGTAAATATGTAATAAACTAAGGTAAGTGTAATATAAAAATTAAAGTTATGGTCCAAAAACTAGTTTTTCATTTCAACATTTTTTCGAGCTATCCGCACGTGAGTGGTGTCGTTAGAAGCGCCTCGGCGAGGGCTACGTAAATATGTAATAAACTAAGGTAGGTGTAATATAAAAATTAAAGTTATGGTCCAAAAACTAGTTTTTCATTTCAACATTTTTTCGAGCTATCCGCACGTGAGTGGTGTCGTTAGAAGCGCCTCGGCGAGGGCTACGTAAATATGTAATAAACTAAGGTAAGTGTAATATAAAAATTAAAGTTATGGTCCAAAAACTAGTTTTTCATTTCAACATTTTTTCGAGCTATCCGCACGTGAGTGGTGTCGTTAGAAGCGCCTCGGCGAGGGCTACGTAAATATGTAATAAACTAAGGTAGGTGTAATATAAAAATTAAAGTTATGGTCCAAAAACTAGTTTTTCATTTCAACATTTTTTCGAGCTATCCGCACGTGAGTGGTGTCGTTAGAAGCGCCTCGGCGAGGGCTACGTAAATATGTAATAAACTAAGGTAAGTGTAATATAAAAATTAAAGTTATGGTCCAAAAACTAGTTTTTCATTTCAACATTTTTTCGAGCTATCCGCACGTGAGTGGTGTCGTTAGAAGCGCCTCGGCGAGGGCTACGTAAATATGTAATAAACTAAGGTAGGTGTAATATAAAAATTAAAGTTATGGTCCAAAAACTAGTTTTTCATTTCAACATTTTTTCGAGCTATCCGCACGTGAGTGGTGTCGTTAGAAGCGCCTCGGCGAGGGCTACGTAAATATGTAATAAACTAAGGTAAGTGTAATATAAAAATTAAAGTTATGGTCCAAAAACTAGTTTTTCATTTCAACATTTTTTCGAGCTATCCGCACGTGAGTGGTGTCGTTAGAAGCGCCTCGGCGAGGGCTACGTAAATATGTAATAAACTAAGGTAGGTGTAATATAAAAATTAAAGTTATGGTCCAAAAACTAGTTTTTCATTTCAACATTTTTTCGAGCTATCCGCACGTGAGTGGTGTCGTTAGAAGCGCCTCGGCGAGGGCTACGTAAATATGTAATAAACTAAGGTAAGTGTAATATAAAAATTAAAGTTGTGGTCCAAAAACTAGTTTTTCATTTCAACATTTTTTCGAGCTATCCGCACGTGAGTGGTGTCGTTAGAAGCGCCTCGGCGAGGGCTACGTAAATATGTAATAAACTAAGGTAGGTGTAATATAAAAATTAAAGTTATGGTCCAAAAACTAGTTTTTCATTTCAACATTTTTTCGAGCTATCCGCACGTGAGTGGTGTCGTTAGAAGCGCCTCGGCGAGGGCTACGTAAATATGTAATAAACTAAGGTAAGTGTAATATAAAAATTAAAGTTATGGTCCAAAAACTAGTTTTTCATTTCAACATTTTTTCGAGCTATCCGCACGTGAGTGGTGTCGTTAGAAGCGCCTCGGCGAGGGCTACGTAAATATGTAATAAACTAAGGTAGGTGTAATATAAAAATTAAAGTTATGGTCCAAAAACTAGTTTTTCATTTCAACATTTTTTCGAGCTATCCGCACGTGAGTGGTGTCGTTAGAAGCGCCTCGGCGAGGGCTACGTAAATATGTAATAAACTAAGGTAAGTGTAATATAAAAATTAAAGTTATGGTCCAAAAACTAGTTTTTCATTTCAACATTTTTTCGAGCTATCCGCACGTGAGTGGTGTCGTTAGAAGCGCCTCGGCGAGGGCTACGTAAATATGTAATAAACTAAGGTAGGTGTAATATAAAAATTAAAGTTATGGTCCAAAAACTAGTTTTTCATTTCAACATTTTTTCGAGCTATCCGCACGTGAGTGGTGTCGTTAGAAGCGCCTCGGCGAGGGCTACGTAAATATGTAATAAACTAAGGTAGGTGTAATATAAAAATTAAAGTTATGGTCCAAAAACTAGTTTTTCATTTCAACATTTTTTCGAGCTATCCGCACGTGAGTGGTGTCGTTAGAAGCGCCTCGGCGAGGGCTACGTAAATATGTAATAAACTAAGGTAGGTGTAATATAAAAATTAAAGTTATGGTCCAAAAACTAGTTTTTCATTTCAACATTTTTTCGAGCTATCCGCACGTGAGTGGTGTCGTTAGAAGCGCCTCGGCGAGGGCTACGTAAATACGTAATAAACTAAGGTAAGTGTAATATAAAAATTAAAGTTATGGTCCAAAAACTAGTTTTTCATTTCAACATTTTTTCGAGCTATCCGCACGTGAGTGGTGTCGTTAGAAGCGCCTCGGCGAGGGCTACGTAAATATGTAATAAACTAAGGTAAGTGTAATATAAAAATTAAAGTTATGGTCCAAAAACTAGTTTTTCATTTCAACATTTTTTCGAGCTATCCGCACGTGAGTGGTGTCGTTAGAAGCGCCTCGGCGAGGGCTACGTAAATATGTAATAAACTAAGGTAGGTGTAATATAAAAATTAAAGTTATGGTCCAAAAACTAGTTTTTCATTTCAACATTTTTTCGAGCTATCCGCACGTGAGTGGTGTCGTTAGAAGCGCCTCGGCGAGGGCTACGTAAATATGTAATAAACTAAGGTAAGTGTAATATAAAAATTAAAGTTATGGTCCAAAAACTAGTTTTTCATTTCAACATTTTTTCGAGCTATCCGCACGTGAGTGGTGTCGTTAGAAGCGCCTCGGCGAGGGCTACGTAAATATGTAATAAACTAAGGTAGGTGTAATATAAAAATTAAAGTTATGGTCCAAAAACTAGTTTTTCATTTCAACATTTTTTCGAGCTATCCGCACGTGAGTGGTGTCGTTAGAAGCGCCTCGGCGAGAGCTACGTAAATATGTAATAAACTAAGGTAAGTGTAATATAAAAATTAAAGTTGTGGTCCAAAAACTAGTTTTTCATTTCAACATTTTTTCGAGCTATCCGCACGTGAGTGGTGTCGTTAGAAGCGCCTCGGCGAGGGCTACGTAAATATGTAATAAACTAAGGTAGGTGTAATATAAAAATTAAAGTTATGGTCCAAAAACTAGTTTTTCATTTCAACATTTTTTCGAGCTATCCGCACGTGAGTGGTGTCGTTAGAAGCGCCTCGGCGAGGGCTACGTAAATATGTAATAAACTAAGGTAAGTGTAATATAAAAATTAAAGTTATGGTCCAAAAACTAGTTTTTCATTTCAACATTTTTTCGAGCTATCCGCACGTGAGTGGTGTCGTTAGAAGCGCCTCGGCGAGGGCTACGTAAATATGTAATAAACTAAGGTAGGTGTAATATAAAAATTAAAGTTATGGTCCAAAAACTAGTTTTTCATTTCAACATTTTTTCGAGCTATCCGCACGTGAGTGGTGTCGTTAGAAGCGCCTCGGCGAGGGCTACGTAAATATGTAATAAACTAAGGTAAGTGTAATATAAAAATTAAAGTTATGGTCCAAAAACTAGTTTTTCATTTCAACATTTTTTCGAGCTATCCGCACGTGAGTGGTGTCGTTAGAAGCGCCTCGGCGAGGGCTACGTAAATATGTAATAAACTAAGGTAGGTGTAATATAAAAATTAAAGTTATGGTCCAAAAACTAGTTTTTCATTTCAACATTTTTTCGAGCTATCCGCACGTGAGTGGTGTCGTTAGAAGCGCCTCGGCGAGGGCTACGTAAATATGTAATAAACTAAGGTAAGTGTAATATAAAAATTAAAGTTATGGTCCAAAAACTAGTTTTTCATTTCAACATTTTTTCGAGCTATCCGCACGTGAGTGGTGTCGTTAGAAGCGCCTCGGCGAGGGCTACGTAAATATGTAATAAACTAAGGTAGGTGTAATATAAAAATTAAAGTTATGGTCCAAAAACTAGTTTTTCATTTCAACATTTTTTCGAGCTATCCGCACGTGAGTGGTGTCGTTAGAAGCGCCTCGGCGAGGGCTACGTAAATATGTAATAAACTAAGGTAGGTGTAATATAAAAATTAAAGTTATGGTCCAAAAACTAGTTTTTCATTTCAACATTTTTTCGAGCTATCCGCACGTGAGTGGTGTCGTTAGAAGCGCCTCGGCGAGGGCTACGTAAATATGTAATAAACTAAGGTAAGTGTAATATAAAAATTAAAGTTATGGTCCAAAAACTAGTTTTTCATTTCAACATTTTTTCGAGCTATCCGCACGTGAGTGGTGTCGTTAGAAGCGCCTCGGCGAGGGCTACGTAAATATGTAATAAACTAAGGTAGGTGTAATATAAAAATTAAAGTTATGGTCCAAAAACTAGTTTTTCATTTCAACATTTTTTCGAGCTATCCGCACGTGAGTGGTGTCGTTAGAAGCGCCTCAGCGAGGGCTACGTAAATATGTAATAAACTAAGGTAAGTGTAATATAAAAATTAAAGTTATGGTCCAAAAACTAGTTTTTCATTTCAACATTTTTTCGAGCTATCCGCACGTGAGTGGTGTCGTTAGAAGCGCCTCGGCGAGGGCTACGTAAATATGTAATAAACTAAGGTAGGTGTAATATAAAAATTAAAGTTATGGTCCAAAAACTAGTTTTTCATTTCAACATTTTTTCGAGCTATCCGCACGTGAGTGGTGTCGTTAGAAGCGCCTCGGCGAGGGCTACGTAAATATGTAATAAACTAAGGTAGGTGTAATATAAAAATTAAAGTTATGGACCAAAAACTAGTTTTTCATTTCAACATTTTTTCGAGCTATCCGCACGTGAGTGGTGTCGTTAGAAGCGCCTCGGCGAGGGCTACGTAAATATGTAATAAACTAAGGTAGGTGTAATATAAAAATTAAAGTTATGGTCCAAAAACTAGTTTTTCATTTCAACATTTTTTCGAGCTATCCGCACGTGAGTGGTGTCGTTAGAAGCGCCTCGGCGAGGGCTACGTAAATATGTAATAAACTAAGGTAAGTGTAATGGCTCCTACACACAGTGCCGGCGGCAGTGCCGCCGGGCGAGCCGCCGGCCAAGCCGCCGTGCGCCCGGCGGCATTCAAAGCCGCACAAAGGAGCCGCCGGCATTTGTTTGTGTGACGACGCGCGACGGCATGGCCGGCGGCGGCTCGCCCGGCGGCACTGCCGCCGGCACTGTGTGTAGGAGCCATAATATAAAAATTAAAGTTATGGTCCAAAAACTAGTTTTTCATTTCAACATTTTTTCGAGCTATCCGCACGTGAGTGGTGTCGTTAGAAGCGCCTCGGCGAGGGCTACGTAAATATGTAATAAACTAAGGTAGGTGTAATATAAAAATTAAAGTTATGGTCCAAAAACTAGTTTTTCATTTCAACATTTTTTCGAGCTATCCGCACGTGAGTGGTGTCGTTAGAAGCGCCTCGGCGAGGGCTACGTAAATATGTAATAAACTAAGGTAAGTGTAATATAAAAATTAAAGTTATGGTCCAAAAACTAGTTTTTCATTTCAACATTTTTTCGAGCTATCCGCACGTGAGTGGTGTCGTTAGAAGCGCCTCGGCGAGGGCTACGTAAATATGTAATAAACTAAGGTAGGTGTAATATAAAAATTAAAGTTATGGTCCAAAAACTAGTTTTTCATTTTAACATTTTTTCGAGCTATCCGCACGTGAGTGGTGTCGTTAGAAGCGCCTCGGCGAGGGCTACGTAAATATGTAATAAACTAAGGTAAGTGTAATATAAAAATTAAAGTTATGGTCCAAAAACTAGTTTTTCATTTCAACATTTTTTCGAGCTATCCGCACGTGAGTGGTGTCGTTAGAAGCGCCTCGGCGAGGGCTACGTAAATATGTAATAAACTAAGGTAGGTGTAATATAAAAATTAAAGTTATGGTCCAAAAACTAGTTTTTCATTTCAACATTTTTTCGAGCTATCCGCACGTGAGTGGTGTCGTTAGAAGCGCCTCGGCGAGGGCTACGTAAATATGTAATAAACTAAGGTAAGTGTAATATAAAAATTAAAGTTATGGTCCAAAAACTAGTTTTTCATTTCAACATTTTTTCGAGCTATCCGCACGTGAGTGGTGTCGTTAGAAGCGCCTCGGCGAGGGCTACGTAAATATGTAATAAACTAAGGTAGGTGTAATATAAAAATTAAAGTTATGGTCCAAAAACTAGTTTTTCATTTCAACATTTTTTCGAGCTATCCGCACGTGAGTGGTGTCGTTAGAAGCGCCTCGGCGAGGGCTACGTAAATATGTAATAAACTAAGGTAAGTGTAATATAAAAATTAAAGTTATGGTCCAAAAACTAGTTTTTCATTTCAACATTTTTTCGAGCTATCCGCACGTGAGTGGTGTCGTTAGAAGCGCCTCGGCGAGGGCTACGTAAATATGTAATAAACTAAGGTAAGTGTAATATAAAAATTAAAGTTATGGTCCAAAAACTAGTTTTTCATTTCAACATTTTTTCGAGCTATCCGCACGTGAGTGGTGTCGTTAGAAGCGCCTCGGCGAGGGCTACGTAAATATGTAATAAACTAAGGTAAGTGTAATATAAAAATTAAAGTTATGGTCCAAAAACTAGTTTTTCATTTCAACATTTTTTCGAGCTATCCGCACGTGAGTGGTGTCGTTAGAAGCGCCTCGGCGAGGGCTACGTAAATATGTAATAAACTAAGGTAGGTGTAATATAAAAATTAAAGTTATGGTCCAAAAACTAGTTTTTCATTTCAACATTTTTTCGAGCTATCCGCACGTGAGTGGTGTCGTTAGAAGCGCCTCGGCGAGGGCTACGTAAATATGTAATAAACTAAGGTAAGTGTAATATAAAAATTAAAGTTATGGTCCAAAAACTAGTTTTTCATTTCAACATTTTTTCGAGCTATCCGCACGTGAGTGGTGTCGTTAGAAGCGCCTCGGCGAGGGCTACGTACATATGTAATAAACTAAGGTAGGTGTAATATAAAAATTAAAGTTATGGTCCAAAAACTAGTTTTTCATTTCAACATTTTTTCGAGCTATCCGCACGTGAGTGGTGTCGTTAGAAGCGCCTCGGCGAGGGCTACGTAAATATGTAATAAACTAAGGTAAGTGTAATATAAAAATTAAAGTTATGGTCCAAAAACTAGTTTTTCATTTCAACATTTTTTCGAGCTATCCGCACGTGAGTGGTGTCGTTAGAAGCGCCTCGGCGAGGGCTACGTAAATATGTAATAAACTAAGGTAGGTGTAATATAAAAATTAAAGTTATGGTCCAAAAACTAGTTTTTCATTTCAACATTTTTTCGAGCTATCCGCACGTGAGTGGTGTCGTTAGAAGCGCCTCGGCGAGGGCTACGTAAATATGTAATAAACTAAGGTAGGTGTAATATAAAAATTAAAGTTATGGTCCAAAAACTAGTTTTTCATTTCAACATTTTTTCGAGCTATCCGCACGTGAGTGGTGTCGTTAGAAGCGCCTCGGCGAGGGCTACGTAAATATGTAATAAACTAAGGTAAGTGTAATATAAAAATTAAAGTTATGGTCCAAAAACTAGTTTTTCATTTCAACATTTTTTCGAGCTATCCGCACGTGAGTGGTGTCGTTAGAAGCGCCTCGGCGAGGGCTACGTAAATATGTAATAAACTAAGGTAGGTGTAATATAAAAATTAAAGTTATGGTCCAAAAACTAGTTTTTCATTTCAACATTTTTTCGAGCTATCCGCACGTGAGTGGTGTCGTTAGAAGCGCCTCGGCGAGGGCTACGTAAATATGTAATAAACTAAGGTAGGTGTAATATAAAAATTAAAGTTATGGTCCAAAAACTAGTTTTTCATTTCAACATTTTTTCGAGCTATCCGCACGTGAGTGGTGTCGTTAGAAGCGCCTCGGCGAGGGCTACGTAAATATGTAATAAACTAAGGTAGGTGTAATATAAAAATTAAAGTTATGGTCCAAAAACTAGTTTTTCATTTCAACATTTTTTCGAGCTATCCGCACGTGAGTGGTGTCGTTAGAAGCGCCTCGGCGAGGGCTACGTAAATATGTAATAAACTAAGGTAAGTGTAATATAAAAATTAAAGTTATGGTCCAAAAACTAGTTTTTCATTTCAACATTTTTTCGAGCTATCCGCACGTGAGTGGTGTCGTTAGAAGCGCCTCGGCGAGGGCTACGTAAATATGTAATAAACTAAGGTAGGTGTAATATAAAAATTAAAGTTATGGTCCAAAAACTAGTTTTTCATTTCACCATTTTTTCGAGCTATCCGCACGTGAGTGGTGTCGTTAGAAGCGCCTCGGCGAGGGCTACGTAAATATGTAATAAACTAAGGTAAGTGTAATATAAAAATTAAAGTTATGGTCCAAAAACTAGTTTTTCATTTCAACATTTTTTCGAGCTATCCGCACGTGAGTGGTGTCGTTAGAAGCGCCTCGGCGAGGGCTACGTAAATATGTAATAAACTAAGGTAAGTGTAATATAAAAATTAAAGTTATGGTCCAAAAACTAGTTTTTCATTTCAACATTTTTTCGAGCTATCCGCACGTGAGTGGTGTCGTTAGAAGCGCCTCGGCGAGGGCTACGTAAATATGTAATAAACTAAGGTAGGTGTAATATAAAAAATTAAAGTTATGGTCCAAAAACTAGTTTTTCATTTCAACATTTTTTCGAGCTATCCGCACGTGAGTGGTGTCGTTAGAAGCGCCTCGGCGAGGGCTACGTAAATATGTAATAAACTAAGGTAGGTGTAATATAAAAATTAAAGTTATGGTCCAAAAACTAGTTTTTTCATTTCAACATTTTTTCGAGCTATCCGCACGTGAGTGGTGTCGTTAGAAGCGCCTCGGCGAGGGCTACGTAAATATGTAATAAACTAAGGTAAGTGTAATATAAAAATTAAAGTTATGGTCCAAAAACTAGTTTTTCATTTCAACATTTTTTCGAGCTATCCGCACGTGAGTGGTGTCGTTAGAAGCGCCTCGGCGAGGGCTACGTAAATATGTAATAAACTAAGGTAGGTGTAATATAAAAATTAAAGTTATGGTCCAAAAACTAGTTTTTCATTTCAAACATTTTTTCGAGCTATCCGCACGTGAGTGGTGTCGTTAGAAGCGCCTCGGCGAGGGCTACGTAAATATGTAATAAACTAAGGTAGGTGTAATATAAAAATTAAAGTTATGGTCCAAAAACTAGTTTTTCATTTCAACATTTTTTCGAGCTATCCGCACGTGAGTGGTGTCGTTAGAAGCGCCTCGGCGAGGGCTACGTAAATATGTAATAAACTAAGGTAAGTGTAATATAAAAATTAAAGTTATGGTCCAAAAACTAGTTTTTCATTTCAACATTTTTTTCGAGCTATCCGCACGTGAGTGGTGTCGTTAGAAGCGCCTCGGCGAGGGCTACGTAAATATGTAATAAACTAAGGTAGGTGTAATATAAAAATTAAAGTTATGGTCCAAAAACTAGTTTTTCATTTCAACATTTTTTCGAGCTATCCGCACGTGAGTGGTGTCGTTAGAAGCGCCTCGGCGAGGGCTACGTAAATATGTAATAAACTAAGGTAAGTGTAATATAAAAATTAAAGTTATGGTCCAAAAACTAGTTTTTCATTTCAACATTTTTTCGAGCTATCCGCACGTGAGTGGTGTCGTTAGAAGCGCCTCGGCGAGGGCTACGTAAATATGTAATAAACTAAGGTAGGTGTAATATAAAAATTAAAGTTATGGTCCAAAAACTAGTTTTTCATTTCAACATTTTTTCGAGCTATCCGCACGTGAGTGGTGTCGTTAGAAGCGCCTCGGCGAGGGCTACGTAAATATGTAATAAACTAAGGTAAGTGTACTATAAAAATTAAAGTTATGGTCCAAAAACTAGTTTTTCATTTCAACATTTTTTCGAGCTATCCGCACGTGAGTGGTGTCGTTAGAAGCGCCTCGGCGAGGGCTACGTAAATATGTAATAAACTAAGGTAGGTGTAATATAAAAATTAAAGTTATGGTCCAAAAACTAGTTTTTCATTTCAACATTTTTTCGAGCTATCCGCACGTGAGTGGTGTCGTTAGAAGCGCCTCGGCGAGGGCTACGTAAATATGTAATAAACTAAGGTAAGTGTAATATAAAAATTAAAGTTATGGTCCAAAAACTAGTTTTTCATTTCAACATTTTTTCGAGCTATCCGCACGTGAGTGGTGTCGTTAGAAGCGCCTCGGCGAGGGCTACGTAAATATGTAATAAACTAAGGTAGGTGTAATATAAAAATTAAAGTAATGGTCCAAAAACTAGTTTTTCATTTCAACATTTTTTCGAGCTATCCGCACGTGAGTGGTGTCGTTAGAAGCGCCTCGGCGAGGGCTACGTAAATATGTAATAAACTAAGGTAAGTGTAATATAAAAATTAAAGTTATGGTCCAAAAACTAGTTTTTCATTTCAACATTTTTTCGAGCTATCCGCACGTGAGTGGTGTCGTTAGAAGCGCCTCGCCGAGGGCTACGTAAATATGTAATAAACTAAGGTAAGTGTAATATAAAAATTAAAGTTATGGTCCAAAAACTAGTTTTTCATTTCAACATTTTTTCGAGCTATCCGCACGTGAGTGGTGTCGTTAGAAGCGCCTCGGCGAGGGCTAAGTAAATATGTAATAAACTAAGGTAAGTGTAATATAAAAATTAAAGTTATGGTCCAAAAACTAGTTTTTCATTTCAACATTTTTTCGAGCTATCCGCACGTGAGTGGTGTCGTTAGAAGCGCCTCGGCGAGGGCTACGTAAATATGTAATAAACTAAGGTAGGTGTAATATAAAAATTAAAGTTATGGTCCAAAAACTAGTTTTTCATTTCAACATTTTTTCGAGCTATCCGCACGTGAGTGGTGTCGTTAGAAGCGCCTCGGCGAGGGCTACGTAAATATGTAATAAACTAAGGTAAGTGTAATATAAAAATTAAAGTTATGGTCCAAAAACTAGTTTTTCATTTCAACATTTTTTCGAGCTATCCGCACGTGAGTGGTGTCGTTAGAAGCGCCTCGGCGAGGGCTACGTAAATATGTAATAAACTAAGGTAGGTGTAATATAAAAATTAAAGTTATGGTCCAAAAACTAGTTTTTCATTTCAACATTTTTTCGAGCTATCCGCACGTGAGTGGTGTCGTTAGAAGCGCCTCGGCGAGGGCTACGTAAATATGTAATAAACTAAGGTAGGTGTAATATAAAAATTAAAGTTATGGTCCAAAAACTAGTTTTTCATTTCAACATTTTTTCGAGCTATCCCGCACGTGAGTGGTGTCGTTAGAAGCGCCTCGGCGAGGGCTACGTAAATATGTAATAAACTAAGGTAGGTGTAATATAAAAATTAAAGTTATGGTCCAAAAACTAGTTTTTCATTTCAACATTTTTTCGAGCTATCCGCACGTGAGTGGTGTCGTTAGAAGCGCCTCGGCGAGGGCTACGTAATATGTAATAAACTAAGGTAAGGTGTAATATAAAAATTAAAGTTATGGTCCAAAAACTAGTTTTTCATTTCAACATTTTTTCGAGCTATCCGCACGTGAGTGGTGTCGTTAGAAGCGCCTCGGCGAGGGCTACGTAAATATGTAATAAACTAAGGTAGGTGTAATATAAAAATTAAAGTTATGGTCCAAAAACTAGTTTTTCATTTCAACATTTTTTCGAGCTATCCGCACGTGAGTGGTGTCGTTAGAAGCGCCTCGGCGAGGGCTACGTAAATATGTAATAAACTAAGGTAAGTGTAATATAAAAATTAAAGTTATGGTCCAAAAACTAGTTTTTCATTTCAACATTTTTTCGAGCTATCCGCACGTGAGTGGTGTCGTTAGAAGCGCCTCGGCGAGGGCTACGTAAATATGTAATAAACTAAGGTAGGTGTAATATAAAAATTAAAGTTATGGTCCAAAAACTAGTTTTTCATTTCAACATTTTTTCGAGCTATCCGCACGTGAGTGGTGTCGTTAGAAGCGCCTCGGCGAGGGCTACGTAAATATGTAATTAAACTAAGGTAAGGTGTACTATAAAAATTAAAGTTATGGTCCAAAAACTAGTTTTTCATTTAAACATTTTTTCGAGCTATCCGCACGTGAGTGGTGTCGTTAGAAGCGCCTCGGCGAGGGCTACGTAAATATGTAATAAACTAAGGTAGGTGTAATATAAAAATTAAAGTTATGGTCCAAAAACTAGTTTTTCATTTCAACATTTTTTCGAGCTATCCGCACGTGAGTGGTGTCGTTAGAAGCGCCTCGGCGAGGGCTACGTAAATATGTAATAAACTAAGGTAAGTTGTAATATAAAAAATTAAAGTTATGGTCCAAAAACTAGTTTTTCATTTCAACATTTTTTCGAGCTATCCGCACGTGAGTGGTGTCGTTAGAAGCGCCTCGGCGAGGGCTACGTAAATATGTAATAAACTAAGGTAAGTGTAATATAAAAATTAAAGTAATGGTCCAAAAACTAGTTTTTCATTTCAACATTTTTTCGAGCTATCCGCACGTGAGTGGTGTCGTTAGAAGCGCCCTCGGCGAGGGCTACGTAAATATGTAATAAACTAAGGTAAGTGTAATATAAAAAATAAAGTTATGGTCCAAAAAACTAGTTTTTCATTTCAACATTTTTTCGAGCTATCCGCACGTGAGTGGTGTCGTTAGAAGCGCCTCGA
>CAJQGB010000017.1:0-56585 GCA_905475315.1 Autographa pulchrina | reverse complement strand
AGCCCTCGCCGAGGCGCTTCTAACGACACCACTCACGTGCGGATAGCTCGAAAAAATGTTGAAATGAAAAACTAGTTTTTGGACCATAACTTTAATTTTTATATTACACCTACCTTAGTTTATTACATATTTACGTAGCCCTCGCCGAGGCGCTTCTAACGACACCACTCACGTGCGGATAGCTCGAAAAAATGTTGAAATGAAAAACTAGTTTTTGGACCATAACTTTAATTTTTATATTACACCTACCTTAGTTTATTACATATTTACGTAGCCCTCGCCGAGGCGCTTCTAACGACACCACTCACGTGCGGATAGCTCGAAAAAATGTTGAAATGAAAAACTAGTTTTTGGACCATAACTTTAATTTTTATATTACACCTACCTTAGTTTATTACATATTTACGTAGCCCTCGCCGAGGCGCTTCTAACGACACCACTCACGTGCGGATAGCTCGAAAATGTGTTGAAATGAAAAACTAGTTTTTGGACCATAACTTTAATTTTTATATTACACCTACCTTAGTTTATTACATATTTACGTAGCCCTCGCCGAGGCGCTTCTAACGACACCACTCACGTGCGGATAGCTCGAAAAAATGTTGAAATGAAAAACTAGTTTTTGGACCATAACTTTAATTTTTATATTACACCTACCTTAGTTTATTACATATTTATGTAGCCCTCGCCGAGGCGCTTCTAACGACACCACTCACGTGCGGATAGCTCGAAAAAATGTTGAAATGAAAAACTAGTTTTTGGACCATAACTTTAATTTTTATATTACACCTACCTTAGTTTATTACATATTTACGTAGCCCTCGCCGAGGCGCTTCTAACGACACCACTCACGTGCGGATAGCTCGAAAAAATGTTGAAATGAAAAACTAGTTTTTGGACCATAACTTTAATTTTTATATTACACCTACCTTAGTTTATTACATATTTACGTAGCCCTCGCCGAGGCGCTTCTAACGACACCACTCACGTGCGGATAGCTCGAAAAAATGTTGAAATGAAAAACTAGTTTTTGGACCATAACTTTAATTTTTATATTACACCTACCTTAGTTTATTACATATTTACGTAGCCCTCGCCGAGGCGCTTCTAACGACACCACTCACGTGCGGATAGCTCGAAAAAATGTTGAAATGAAAAACTAGTTTTTGGACCATAACTTTAATTTTTATATTACACCTACCTTAGTTTATTACATATTTACGTAGCCCTCGCCGAGGCGCTTCTAACGACACCACTCACGTGCGGATAGCTCGAAAAAATGTTGAAATGAAAAACTAGTTTTTGGACCATAACTTTAATTTTTATATACACCTACCTTAGTTTATTACATATTTACGTAGCCCTCGCCGAGGCGCTTCTAACGACACCACTCACGTGCGGATAGCTCGAAAAAATGTTGAAATGAAAAACTAGTTTTTGGACCATAACTTTAATTTTTATATTACACCTACCTTAGTTTATTACATATTTACGTAGCCCTCGCCGAGGCGCTTCTAACGACACCACTCACGTGCGGATAGCTCGAAAAAATGTTGAAATGAAAAACTAGTTTTTGGACCATAACTTTAATTTTTATATTACACCTACCTTAGTTTATTACATATTTATGTAGCCCTCGCCGAGGCGCTTCTAACGACACCACTCACGTGCGGATAGCTCGAAAAAATGTTGAAATGAAAAACTAGTTTTTGGACCATAACTTTAATTTTTATATTACACCTACCTTAGTTTATTACATATTTACGTAGCCCTCGCCGAGGCGCTTCTAACGACACCACTCACGTGCGGATAGCTCGAAAAAATGTTGAAATGAAAAACTAGTTTTTGGACCATAACTTTAATTTTTATATTACACCTACCTTAGTTTATTACATATTTACGTAGCCCTCGCCGAGGCGCTTCTAACGACACCACTCACGTGCGGATAGCTCGAAAAAATGTTGAAATGAAAAACTAGTTTTTGGACCATAACTTTAATTTTTATATTACACCTACCTTAGTTTATTACATATTTACGTAGCCCTCGCCGAGGCGCTTCTAACGACACCACTCACGTGCGGATAGCTCGAAAAAATGTTGAAATGAAAAACTAGTTTTTTGGACCATAACTTTAATTTTTATATTACACCTACCTTAGTTTTATTACATATTTACGTAGCCCTCGCCGAGGCGCTTCTAACGACACCACTCACGTGCGGATAGCTCGAAAAAATGTTGAAATGAAAAACTAGTTTTTGGACCATAACTTTAATTTTTATATTACACCTACCTTAGTTTATTACATATTTACGTAGCCCTCGCCGAGGCGCTTCTAACGACACCACTCACGTGCGGATAGCTCGAAAAAATGTTGAAATGAAAAACTAGTTTTTGGACCATAACTTTAATTTTTATATTACACCTACCTTAGTTTATTACATATTTACGTAGCCCTCGCCGAGGCGCTTCTAACGACACCACTCACGTGCGGATAGCTCGAAAAAATGTTGAAATGAAAAACTAGTTTTTGGACCATAACTTTAATTTTTATATTACACCTACCTTAGTTTATTACATATTTACGTAGCCCTCGCCGAGGCGCTTCTAACGACACCACTCACGTGCGGATAGCTCGAAAAAATGTTGAAATGAAAAACTAGTTTTTGGACCATAACTTTAATTTTTATATTACACCTACCTTAGTTTATTACATATTTACGTAGCCCTCGCCGAGGCGCTTCTAACGACACCACTCACGTGCGGATAGCTCGAAAAAATGTTGAAATGAAAAACTAGTTTTTGGACCATAACTTTAATTTTTATATTACACCTACCTTAGTTTATTACATATTTACGTAGCCCTCGCCGAGGCGCTTCTAACGACACCACTCACGTGCGGATAGCTCGAAAAAATGTTGAAATGAAAAACTAGTTTTTGGACCATAACTTTAATTTTTATATTACACCTACCTTAGTTTATTACATATTTACGTAGCCCTCGCCGAGGCGCTTCTAACGACACCACTCACGTGCGGATAGCTCGAAAAAATGTTGAAATGAAAAACTAGTTTTTGGACCATAACTTTAATTTTTATATTACACCTACCTTAGTTTATTACATATTTACGTAGCCCTCGCCGAGGCGCTTCTAACGACACCACTCACGTGCGGATAGCTCGAAAAAATGTTGAAATGAAAAACTAGTTTTTGGACCATAACTTTAATTTTTATATTACACCTACCTTAGTTTATTACATATTTACGTAGCCCTCGCCGAGGCGCTTCTAACGACACCACTCACGTGCGGATAGCTCGAAAAAATGTTGAAATGAAAAACTAGTTTTTGGACCATAACTTTAATTTTTATATTACACCTACCTTAGTTTATTACATATTTACGTAGCCCTCGCCGAGGCGCTTCTAACGACACCACTCACGTGCGGATAGCTCGAAAAAATGTTGAAATGAAAAACTAGTTTTTGGACCATAACTTTAATTTTTATATTACACCTACCTTAGTTTATTACATATTTACGTAGCCCTCGCCGAGGCGCTTCTAACGACACCACTCACGTGCGGATAGCTCGAAAAAATGTTGAAATGAAAAACTAGTTTTTGGACCATAACTTTAATTTTTATATTACACCTACCTTAGTTTATTACATATTTACGTAGCCCTCGCCGAGGCGCTTCTAACGACACCACTCACGTGCGGATAGCTCGAAAAAATGTTGAAATGAAAAACTAGTTTTTGGACCATAACTTTAATTTTTATATTACACCTACCTTAGTTTATTACATATTTACGTAGCCCTCGCCGAGGCGCTTCTAACGACACCACTCACGTGCGGATAGCTCGAAAAAATGTTGAAATGAAAAACTAGTTTTTGGACCATAACTTTAATTTTTATATTACACCTACCTTAGTTTATTACATATTTACGTAGCCCTCGCCGAGGCGCTTCTAACGACACCACTCACGTGCGGATAGCTCGAAAAAATGTTGAAATGAAAAACTAGTTTTTGGACCATAACTTTAATTTTTATATTACACCTACCTTAGTTTATTACATATTTACGTAGCCATCGCCGAGGCGCTTCTAACGACACCACTCACGTGCGGATAGCTCGAAAAAATGTTGAAATGAAAAACTAGTTTTTGGACCATAACTTTAATTTTTATATTACACCTACCTTAGTTTATTACATATTTACGTAGCCCTCGCCGAGGCGCTTCTAACGACACCACTCACGTGCGGATAGCTCGAAAAAATGTTGAAATGAAAAACTAGTTTTTGGACCATAACTTTAATTTTTATATTACACCTACCTTAGTTTATTACATATTTACGTAGCCCTCGCCGAGGCGCTTCTAACGACACCACTCACGTGCGGATAGCTCGAAAAAATGTTGAAATGAAAAACTAGTTTTTGGACCATAACTTTAATTTTTATATTACACCTACCTTAGTTTATTACATATTTACGTAGCCCTCGCCGAGGCGCTTCTAACGACACCACTCACGTGCGGATAGCTCGAAAAAATGTTGAAATGAAAAACTAGTTTTTGGACCATAACTTTAATTTTTATATTACACCTACCTTAGTTTATTACATATTTACGTAGCCCTCGCCGAGGCGCTTCTAACGACACCACTCACGTGCGGATAGCTCGAAAAAATGTTGAAATGAAAAACTAGTTTTTGGACCATAACTTTAATTTTTATATTACACCTACCTTAGTTTATTACATATTTACGTAGCCCTCGCCGAGGCGCTTCTAACGACACCACTCACGTGCGGATAGCTCGAAAAAATGTTGAAATGAAAAACTAGTTTTTGGACCATAACTTTAATTTTTATATTACACCTACCTTAGTTTATTACATATTTACGTAGCCCTCGCCGAGGCGCTTCTAACGACACCACTCACGTGCGGATAGCTCGAAAAAATGTTGAAATGAAAAACTAGTTTTTGGACCATAACTTTAATTTTTATATTACACCTACCTTAGTTTATTACATATTTACGTAGCCCTCGCCGAGGCGCTTCTAACGACACCACTCACGTGCGGATAGCTCGAAAAAATGTTGAAATGAAAAACTAGTTTTTGGACCATAACTTTAATTTTTATATTACACCTACCTTAGTTTATTACATATTTACGTAGCCCTCGCCGAGGCGCTTCTAACGACACCACTCACGTGCGGATAGCTCGAAAAAATGTTGAAATGAAAAACTAGTTTTTGGACCATAACTTTAATTTTTATATTACACCTACCTTAGTTTATTACATATTTACGTAGCCCTCGCCGAGGCGCTTCTAACGACACCACTCACGTGCGGATAGCTCGAAAAAATGTTGAAATGAAAAACTAGTTTTTGGACCATAACTTTAATTTTTATATTACACCTACCTTAGTTTATTACATATTTACGTAGCCCTCGCCGAGGCGCTTCTAACGACACCACTCACGTGCGGATAGCTCGAAAAAATGTTGAAATGAAAAACTAGTTTTTGGACCATAACTTTAATTTTTATATTACACCTACCTTAGTTTATTACATATTTACGTAGCCCTCGCCGAGGCGCTTCTAACGACACCACTCACGTGCGGATAGCTCGAAAAAATGTTGAAATGAAAAACTAGTTTTTGGACCATAACTTTAATTTTTATATTACACCTACCTTAGTTTATTACATATTTACGTAGCCCTCGCCGAGGCGCTTCTAACGACACCACTCACGTGCGGATAGCTCGAAAAAATGTTGAAATGAAAAACTAGTTTTTGGACCATAACTTTAATTTTTATATTACACCTACCTTAGTTTATTACATATTTACGTAGCCCTCGCCGAGGCGCTTCTAACGACACCACTCACGTGCGGATAGCTCGAAAAAATGTTGAAATGAAAAACTAGTTTTTGGACCATAACTTTAATTTTTATATTACACCTACCTTAGTTTATTACATATTTACGTAGCCCTCGCCGAGGCGCTTCTAACGACACCACTCACGTGCGGATAGCTCGAAAAAATGTTGAAATGAAAAACTAGTTTTTGGACCATAACTTTAGTTTTTATATTACACCTACCTTAGTTTATTACATATTTACGTAGCCCTCGCCGAGGCGCTTCTAACGACACCACTCACGTGCGGATAGCTCGAAAAAATGTTGAAATGAAAAACTAGTTTTTGGACCATAACTTTAATTTTTATATTACACCTACCTTAGTTTATTACATATTTACGTAGCCCTCGCCGAGGCGCTTCTAACGACACCACTCACGTGCGGATAGCTCGAAAAAATGTTGAAATGAAAAACTAGTTTTTGGACCATAACTTTAGTTTTTATATTACACCTACCTTAGTTTATTACATATTTACGTAGCCCTCGCCGAGGCGCTTCTAACGACACCACTCACGTGCGGATAGCTCGAAAAAATGTTGAAATGAAAAACTAGTTTTTGGACCATAACTTTAATTTTTATATTACACCTACCTTAGTTTATTACATATTTACGTAGCCCTCGCCGAGGCGCTTCTAACGACACCACTCACGTGCGGATAGCTCGAAAAAATGTTGAAATGAAAAACTAGTTTTTGGACCATAACTTTAATTTTTATATTACACCTACCTTAGTTTATTACATATTTACGTAGCCCTTGCCGAGGCGCTTCTAACGACACCACTCACGTGCGGATAGCTCGAAAAAATGTTGAAATGAAAAACTAGTTTTTGGACCATAACTTTAATTTTTATATTACACCTACCTTAGTTTATTACATATTTACGTAGCCCTCGCCGAGGCGCTTCTAACGACACCACTCACGTGCGGATAGCTCGAAAAAATGTTGAAATGAAAAACTAGTTTTTGGACCATAACTTTAATTTTTATATTACACCTACCTTAGTTTATTACATATTTACGTAGCCCTCGCCGAGGCGCTTCTAACGACACCACTCACGTGCGGATAGCTCGAAAAAATGTTGAAATGAAAAACTAGTTTTTGGACCATAACTTTAATTTTTATATTACACCTACCTTAGTTTATTACATATTTACGTAGCCCTCGCCGAGGCGCTTCTAACGACACCACTCACGTGCGGATAGCTCGAAAAAATGTTGAAATGAAAAACTAGTTTTTGGACCATAACTTTAATTTTTATATTACACCTACCTTAGTTTATTACATATTTACGTAGCCCTCGCCGAGGCGCTTCTAACGACACCACTCACGTGCGGATAGCTCGAAAAAATGTTGAAATGAAAAACTAGTTTTTGGACCATAACTTTAATTTTTATATTACACCTACCTTAGTTTATTACATATTTAAGTAGCCCTCGCCGAGGCGCTTCTAACGACACCACTCACGTGCGGATAGCTCGAAAAAATGTTGAAATGAAAAACTAGTTTTTGGACCATAACTTTAATTTTTATAGTACACCTACCTTAGTTTATTACATATTTACGTAGCCCTCGCCGAGGCGCTTCTAACGACACCACTCACGTGCGGATAGCTCGAAAAAATGTTGAAATGAAAAACTAGTTTTTAGACCATAACTTTAATTTTTATATTACACCTACCTTAGTTTATTACATATTTACGTAGCCCTCGCCGAGGCGCTTCTAACGACACCACTCACGTGCGGATAGCTCGAAAAAATGTTGAAATGAAAAACTAGTTTTTGGACCATAACTTTAATTTTTATATTACACCTACCTTAGTTTATTACATATTTACGTAGCCCTCGCCGAGGCGCTTCTAACGACACCACTCACGTGCGGATAGCTCGAAAAAATGTTGATATGAAAAACTAGTTTTTGGACCATTACTTTAATTTTTATATTACACCTACCTTAGTTTATTACATATTTACGTAGCCCTCGCCGAGGCGCTTCTAACGACACCACTCACGTGCGGATAGCTCGAAAAAATGTTGAAATGAAAAACTAGTTTTTGGACCATAACTTTAATTTTTATATTACACCTACCTTAGTTTATTACATATTTACGTAGCCCTCGCCGAGGCGCTTCTAACGACACCACTCACGTGCGGATAGCTCGAAAAAATGTTGAAATGAAAAACTAGTTTTTGGACCATAACTTTAATTTTTATATTACACCTACCTTAGTTTATTACATATTTACGTAGCCCTCGCCGAGGCGCTTCTAACGATACCACTCACGTGCGGATAGCTCGAAAAAATGTTGAAATGAAAAACTAGTTTTTGGACCATAACTTTAGTTTTTATATTACACCTACCTTAGTTTATTACATATTTACGTAGCCCTCGCCGAGGCGCTTCTAACGACACCACTCACGTGCGGATAGCTCGAAAAAATGTTGAAATGAAAAACTAGTTTTTGGACCATAACTTTAATTTTTATATTACACCTACCTTAGTTTATTACATATTTACGTAGCCCTCGCCGAGGCGCTTCTAACGACACCACTCACGTGCGGATAGCTCGAAAAAATGTTGAAATGAAAAACTAGTTTTTGGACCATAACTTTAATTTTTATATTACACCTACCTTAGTTTATTACATATTTACGTAGCCCTCGCCGAGGCGCTTCTAACGACACCACTCACGTGCGGATAGCTCGAAAAAATGTTGAAATGAAAAACTAGTTTTTGGACCATAACTTTAATTTTTATATTACACCTACCTTAGTTTATTACATATTTACGTAGCCCTCGCCGAGGCGCTTCTAACGACACCACTCACGTGCGGATAGCTCGAAAAAATGTTGAAATGAAAAACTAGTTTTTGGACCATAACTTTAATTTTTATATTACACCTACCTTAGTTTATTACATATTTACGTAGCCCTCGCCGAGGCGCTTCTAACGACACCACTCACGTGCGGATAGCTCGAAAAAATGTTGAAATGAAAAACTAGTTTTTGGACCATAACTTTAATTTTTATATTACACCTACCTTAGTTTATTACATATTTACGTAGCCCTCGCCGAGGCGCTTCTAACGACACCACTCACGTGCGGATAGCTCGAAAAAATGTTGAAATGAAAAACTAGTTTTTGGACCATAACTTTAATTTTTATATTACACCTACCTTAGTTTATTACATATTTACGTAGCCCTCGCCGAGGCGCTTCTAACGACACCACTCACGTGCGGATAGCTCGAAAATGTGTTGAAATGAAAAACTAGTTTTTGGACCATAACTTTAATTTTTATATTACACCTACCTTAGTTTATTACATATTTACGTAGCCCTCGCCGAGGCGCTTCTAACGACACCACTCACGTGCGGATAGCTCGAAAAAATGTTGAAATGAAAAACTAGTTTTTGGACCATAACTTTAATTTTTATATTACACCTACCTTAGTTTATTACATATTTACGTAGCCCTCGCCGAGGCGCTTCTAACGACACCACTCACGTGCGGATAGCTCGAAAAAATGTTGAAATGAAAAACTAGTTTTTGGACCATAACTTTAATTTTTATATTACACCTACCTTAGTTTATTACATATTTACGTAGCCCTCGCCGAGGCGCTTCTAACGACACCACTCACGTGCGGATAGCTCGAAAAAATGTTGAAATGAAAAACTAGTTTTTGGACCATAACTTTAATTTTTATATTACACCTACCTTAGTTTATTACATATTTACGTAGCCCTCGCCGAGGCGCTTCTAACGACACCACTCACGTGCGGATAGCTCGAAAAAATGTTGAAATGAAAAACTAGTTTTTGGACCATAACTTTAAGTTTTATATTACACCTACCTTAGTTTATTACATATTTACGTAGCCCTCGCCGAGGCGCTTCTAACGACACCACTCACGTGCGGATAGCTCGAAAAAATGTTGAAATGAAAAACTAGTTTTTGGACCATAACTTTAATTTTTATATTACACCTACCTTAGTTTATTACATATTTACGTAGCCCTCGCCGAGGCGCTTCTAACGACACCACTCACGTGCGGATAGCTCGAAAAAATGTTGAAATGAAAAACTAGTTTTTGGACCATAACTTTAATTTTTATATTACACCTACCTTAGTTTATTACATATTTACGTAGCCCTCGCCGAGGCGCTTCTAACGACACCACTCACGTGCGGATAGCTCGAAAAAATGTTGAAATGAAAAACTAGTTTTTGGACCATAACTTTAATTTTTATATTACACCTACCTTAGTTTATTACATATTTACGTAGCCCTCGCCGAGGCGCTTCTAACGACACCACTCACGTGCGGATAGCTCGAAAAAATGTTGAAATGAAAAACTAGTTTTTGGACCATAACTTTAATTTTTATATTACACCTACCTTAGTTTATTACATATTTACGTAGCCCTCGCCGAGGCGCTTCTAACGACACCACTCACGTGCGGATAGCTCGAAAAAATGTTGATATGAAAAACTAGTTTTTGGACCATAACTTTAATTTTTATATTACACCTACCTTAGTTTATTACATATTTACGTAGCCCTCGCCGAGGCGCTTCTAACGACACCACTCACGTGCGGATAGCTCGAAAAAATGTTGAAATGAAAAACTAGTTTTTGGACCATAACTTTAATTTTTATATTACACCTACCTTAGTTTATTACATATTTACGTAGCCCTCGCCGAGGCGCTTCTAACGACACCACTCACGTGCGGATAGCTCGAAAAAATGTTGAAATGAAAAACTAGTTTTTGGACCATAACTTTAATTTTTATATTACACCTACCTTAGTTTATTACATATTTACGTAGCCCTCGCCGAGGCGCTTCTAACGACACCACTCACGTGCGGATAGCTCGAAAAAATGTTAAAAAGAAAAACTAGTTTTTGGACCATAACTTTAATTTTTATATTACACCTACCTTAGTTTATTACATATTTACGTAGCCCTCGCCGAGGCGCTTCTAACGACACCACTCACGTGCGGATAGCTCGAAAAAATGTTGAAATGAAAAACTAGTTTTTGGACCATAACTTTAATTTTTATATTACACCTACCTTAGTTTATTACATATTTACGTAGCCCTCGCCGAGGCGCTTCTAACGACACCACTCACGTGCGGATAGCTCGAAAAAATGTTGAAATGAAAAACTAGTTTTTGGACCATAACTTTAATTTTTATATTACACCTACCTTAGTTTATTACATATTTACGTAGCCCTCGCCGAGGCGCTTCTAACGACACCACTCACGTGCGGATAGCTCGAAAAAATGTTGAAATGAAAAACTAGTTTTTGGACCATAACTTTAATTTTTATATTACACCTACCTTAGTTTATTACATATTTACGTAGCCATCGCCGAGGCGCTTCTAACGACACCACTCACGTGCGGATAGCTCGAAAAAATGTTGAAATGAAAAACTAGTTTTTGGACCATAACTTTAATTTTTATATTACACCTACCTTAGTTTATTACATATTTACGTAGCCATCGCCGAGGCGCTTCTAACGACACCACTCACGTGCGGATAGCTCGAAAAAATGTTGAAATGAAAAACTAGTTTTTGGACCATAACTTTAATTTTTATATTACACCTACCTTAGTTTATTACATATTTACGTAGCCCTCGCCGAGGCGCTTCTAACGACACCACTCACGTGCGGATAGCTCGAAAAAATGTTGAAATGAAAAACTAGTTTTTGGACCATAACTTTAATTTTTATATTACACCTACCTTAGTTTATTACATATTTACGTAGCCCTCGCTGAGGCGCTTCTAACGACACCACTCACGTGCGGATAGCTCGAAAAAATGTTGAAATGAAAAACTAGTTTTTGGACCATAACTTTAATTTTTATATTACACCTACCTTAGTTTATTACATATTTACGTAGCCATCGCCGAGGCGCTTCTAACGACACCACTCACGTGCGGATAGCTCGAAAAAATGTTGAAATGAAAAACTAGTTTTTGGACCATAACTTTAATTTTTATATTACACCTACCTTAGTTTATTACATATTTACGTAGCCCTCGCCGAGGCGCTTCTAACGACACCACTCACGTGCGGATAGCTCGAAAAAATGTTGAAATGAAAAACTAGTTTTTGGACCATAACTTTAATTTTTATATTACACCTACCTTAGTTTATTACATATTTACGTAGCCCTCGCCGAGGCGCTTCTAACGACACCACTCACGTGCGGATAGCTCGAAAAAATGTTGAAATGAAAAACTAGTTTTTGGACCATAACTTTAATTTTTATATTACACCTACCTTAGTTTATTACATATTTACGTAGCCCTCGCCGAGGCGCTTCTAACGACACCACTCACGTGCGGATAGCTCGAAAAAATGTTGAAATGAAAAACTAGTTTTTGGACCATAACTTTAATTTTTATATTACACCTACCTTAGTTTATTACATATTTACGTAGCCCTCGCCGAGGCGCTTCTAACGACACCACTCACGTGCGGATAGCTCGAAAAAATGTTGAAATGAAAAACTAGTTTTTGGACCATAACTTTAATTTTTATATTACACCTACCTTAGTTTATTACATATTTACGTAGCCCTCGCCGAGGCGCTTCTAACGACACCACTCACGTGCGGATAGCTCGAAAAAATGTTGAAATGAAAAACTAGTTTTTGGACCATAACTTTAATTTTTATATTACACCTACCTTAGTTTATTACATATTTACGTAGCCCTCGCCGAGGCGCTTCTAACGACACCACTCACGTGCGGATAGCTCGAAAAAATGTTGAAATGAAAAACTAGTTTTTGGACCATAACTTTAATTTTTATATTACACCTACCTTAGTTTATTACATATTTACGTAGCCCTCGCCGAGGCGCTTCTAACGACACCACTCACGTGCGGATAGCTCGAAAAAATGTTGAAATGAAAAACTAGTTTTTGGACCATAACTTTAATTTTTATATTACACCTACCTTAGTTTATTACATATTTACGTAGCCCTCGCCGAGGCGCTTCTAACGACACCACTCACGTGCGGATAGCTCGAAAAAATGTTGAAATGAAAAACTAGTTTTTGGACCATAACTTTAATTTTTATATTACACCTACCTTAGTTTATTACATATTTACGTAGCCCTCGCCGAGGCGCTTCTAACGACACCACTCACGTGCGGATAGCTCGAAAAAATGTTGAAATGAAAAACTAGTTTTTGGACCATAACTTTAATTTTTATATTACACCTACCTTAGTTTATTACATATTTACGTAGCCATCGCCGAGGCGCTTCTAACGACACCACTCACGTGCGGATAGCTCGAAAAAATGTTGAAATGAAAAACTAGTTTTTGGACCATAACTTTAATTTTTATATTACACCTACCTTAGTTTATTACATATTTACGTAGCCCTCGCCGAGGCGCTTCTAACGACACCACTCACGTGCGGATAGCTCGAAAAAATGTTGAAATGAAAAACTAGTTTTTGGACCATAACTTTAATTTTTATATTACACCTACCTTAGTTTATTACATATTTACGTAGCCCTCGCCGAGGCGCTTCTAACGACACCACTCACGTGCGGATAGCTCGAAAAAATGTTGAAATGAAAAACTAGTTTTTGGACCATAACTTTAATTTTTATATTACACCTACCTTAGTTTATTACATATTTACGTAGCCCTCGCCGAGGCGCTTCTAACGACACCACTCACGTGCGGATAGCTCGAAAAAATGTTGAAATGAAAAACTAGTTTTTGGACCATAACTTTAATTTTTATATTACACCTACCTTAGTTTATTACATATTTACGTAGCCCTCGCCGAGGCGCTTCTAACGACACCACTCACGTGCGGATAGCTCGAAAAAATGTTGAAATGAAAAACTAGTTTTTGGACCATAACTTTAATTTTTATATTACACCTACCTTAGTTTATTACATATTTACGTAGCCCTCGCCGAGGCGCTTCTAACGACACCACTCACGTGCGGATAGCTCGAAAAAATGTTGAAATGAAAAACTAGTTTTTGGACCATAACTTTAATTTTTATATTACACCTACCTTAGTTTATTACATATTTACGTAGCCCTCGCCGAGGCGCTTCTAACGACACCACTCACGTGCGGATAGCTCGAAAAAATGTTGAAATGAAAAACTAGTTTTTGGACCATAACTTTAATTTTTATATTACACCTACCTTAGTTTATTACATATTTACGTAGCCCTCGCCGAGGCGCTTCTAACGACACCACTCACGTGCGGATAGCTCGAAAAAATGTTGAAATGAAAAACTAGTTTTTGGACCATAACTTTAATTTTTATATTACACCTACCTTAGTTTATTACATATTTACGTAGCCCTCGCCGAGGCGCTTCTAACGACACCACTCACGTGCGGATAGCTCGAAAAAATGTTGAAATGAAAAACTAGTTTTTGGACCATAACTTTAATTTTTATATTACACCTACCTTAGTTTATTACATATTTACGTAGCCCTCGCCGAGGCGCTTCTAACGACACCACTCACGTGCGGATAGCTCGAAAAAATGTTGAAATGAAAAACTAGTTTTTGGACCATAACTTTAATTTTTATATTACACCTACCTTAGTTTATTACATATTTACGTAGCCCTCGCCGAGGCGCTTCTAACGACACCACTCACGTGCGGATAGCTCGAAAAAATGTTGAAATGAAAAACTAGTTTTTGGACCATAACTTTAATTTTTATATTACACCTACCTTAGTTTATTACATATTTACGTAGCCCTCGCCGAGGCGCTTCTAACGACACCACTCACGTGCGGATAGCTCGAAAAAATGTTGAAATGAAAAACTAGTTTTTGGACCATAACTTTAATTTTTATATTACACCTACCTTAGTTTATTACATATTTACGTAGCCCTCGCCGAGGCGCTTCTAACGACACCACTCACGTGCGGATAGCTCGAAAAAATGTTGAAATGAAAAACTAGTTTTTGGACCATAACTTTAATTTTTATATTACACCTACCTTAGTTTATTACATATTTACGTAGCCCTCGCCGAGGCGCTTCTAACGACACCACTCACGTGCGGATAGCTCGAAAAAATGTTGAAATGAAAAACTAGTTTTTGGACCATAACTTTAATTTTTATATTACTCCTACCTTAGTTTATTACATATTTACGTAGCCCTCGCCGAGGCGCTTCTAACGACACCACTCACGTGCGGATAGCTCGAAAAAATGTTGAAATGAAAAACTAGTTTTTGGACCATAACTTTAATTTTTATATTACACCTACCTTAGTTTATTACATATTTACGTAGCCCTCGCCGAGGCGCTTCTAACGACACCACTCACGTGCGGATAGCTCGAAAAAATGTTGAAATGAAAAACTAGTTTTTGGACCATAACTTTAATTTTTATATTACACCTACCTTAGTTTATTACATATTTACGTAGCCCTCGCCGAGGCGCTTTTAACGACACCACTCACGTGCGGATAGCTCGAAAAAATGTTGAAATGAAAAACTAGTTTTTGGACCATAACTTTAATTTTTATATTACACCTACCTTAGTTTATTACATATTTACGTAGCCCTCGCCGAGGCGCTTCTAACGACACCACTCACGTGCGGATAGCTCGAAAAAATGTTGAAATGAAAAACTAGTTTTTGGACCATAAGTTTAATTTTTATATTACACCTACCTTAGTTTATTACATATTTACGTAGCCCTCGCCGAGGCGCTTCTAACGACACCACTCACGTGCGGATAGCTCGAAAAAATGTTGAAATGAAAAACTAGTTTTTGGACCATAACTTTAATTTTTATATTACACCTACCTTAGTTTATTACATATTTACGTAGCCCTCGCCGAGGCGCTTCTAACGACACCACTCACGTGCGGATAGCTCGAAAAAATGTTGAAATGAAAAACTAGTTTTTGGACCATAACTTTAATTTTTATATTACACCTACCTTAGTTTATTACATATTTACGTAGCCCTCGCCGAGGCGCTTCTAACGACACCACTCACGTGCGGATAGCTCGAAAAAATGTTGAAATGAAAAACTAGTTTTTGGACCATAACTTTAATTTTTATATTACACCTACCTTAGTTTATTACATATTTACGTAGCCCTCGCCGAGGCGCTTCTAACGACACCACTCACGTGCGGATAGCTCGAAAAAATGTTGAAATGAAAAACTAGTTTTTGGACCATAACTTTAATTTTTATATTACACCTACCTTAGTTTATTACATATTTACGTAGCCCTCGCCGAGGCGCTTCTAACGACACCACTCACGTGCGGATAGCTCGAAACTGTGTTGAAATGAAAAACTAGTTTTTGGACCATAACTTTAATTTTTATATTACACCTACCTTAGTTTATTACATATTTACGTAGCCCTCGCCGAGGCGCTTCTAACGACACCACTCACGTGCGGATAGCTCGAAAAAATGTTGAAATGAAAAACTAGTTTTTGGACCATAACTTTAATTTTTATATTACACCTACCTTAGTTTATTACATATTTATGTAGCCCTCGCCGAGGCGCTTCTAACGACACCACTCACGTGCGGATAGCTCGAAAAAATGTTGAAATGAAAAACTAGTTTTTGGACCATAACTTTAATTTTTATATTACACCTACCTTAGTTTATTACATATTTACGTAGCCCTCGCCGAGGCGCTTCTAACGACACCACTCACGTGCGGATAGCTCGAAAAAATGTTGAAATGAAAAACTAGTTTTTGGACCATAACTTTAATTTTTATATTACACCTACCTTAGTTTATTACATATTTACGTAGCCCTCGCCGAGGCGCTTCTAACGACACCACTCACGTGCGGATAGCTCGAAAAAATGTTGAAATGAAAAACTAGTTTTTGGACCATAACTTTAATTTTTATATTACACCTACCTTAGTTTATTACATATTTACGTAGCCCTCGCCGAGGCGCTTCTAACGACACCACTCACGTGCGGATAGCTCGAAAAAATGTTGAAATGAAAAACTAGTTTTTGGACCATAACTTTAATTTTTATATTACACCTACCTTAGTTTATTACATATTTACGTAGCCCTCGCCGAGGCGCTTCTAACGACACCACTCACGTGCGGATAGCTCGAAAAAATGTTGAAATGAAAAACTAGTTTTTGGACCATAACTTTAATTTTTATATTACACCTACCTTAGTTTATTACATATTTACGTAGCCCTCGCCGAGGCGCTTCTAACGACACCACTCACGTGCGGATAGCTCGAAAAAATGTTGAAATGAAAAACTAGTTTTTGGACCATAACTTTAATTTTTATATTACACCTACCTTAGTTTATTACATATTTACGTAGCCCTCGCCGAGGCGCTTCTAACGACACCACTCACGTGCGGATAGCTCGAAAAAATGTTGAAATGAAAAACTAGTTTTTGGACCATAACTTTAGTTTTTATATTACACCTACCTTAGTTTATTACATATTTACGTAGCCCTCGCCGAGGCGCTTCTAACGACACCACTCACGTGCGGATAGCTCGAAAAAATGTTGAAATGAAAAACTAGTTTTTGGACCATAACTTTAATTTTTATATTACACCTACCTTAGTTTATTACATATTTACGTAGCCCTCGCCGAGGCGCTTCTAACGACACCACTCACGTGCGGATAGCTCGAAAAAAATGTTGAAATGAAAAACTAGTTTTTGGACCATAACTTTAATTTTTATATTACACCTACCTTAGTTTATTACATATTTACGTAGCCCTCGCCGAGGCGCTTCTAACGACACCACTCACGTGCGGATAGCTCGAAAAAATGTTGAAATGAAAAACTAGTTTTTGGACCATAACTTTAATTTTTATATTACACCTACCTTAGTTTATTACATATTTACGTAGCCCTCGCCGAGGCGCTTCTAACGACACCACTCACGTGCGGATAGCTCGAAAAAATGTTGAAATGAAAAACTAGTTTTTGGACCATAACTTTAATTTTTATATTACACCTACCTTAGTTTATTACATATTTACGTAGCCCTCGCCGAGGCGCTTCTAACGACACCACTCACGTGCGGATAGCTCGAAAAAATGTTGAAATGAAAAACTAGTTTTTGGACCATAACTTTAATTTTTATATTACACCTACCTTAGTTTATTACATATTTACGTAGCCCTCGCCGAGGCGCTTCTAACGACACCACTCACGTGCGGATAGCTCGAAAAAATGTTGAAATGAAAAACTAGTTTTTGGACCATAACTTTAATTTTTATATTACACCTACCTTAGTTTATTACATATTTACGTAGCCCTCGCCGAGGCGCTTCTAACGACACCACTCACGTGCGGATAGCTCGAAAATGTGTTGAAATGAAAAACTAGTTTTTGGACCATAACTTTAATTTTTATATTACACCTACCTTAGTTTATTACATATTTACGTAGCCCTCGCCGAGGCGCTTCTAACGACACCACTCACGTGCGGATAGCTCGAAAAAATGTTGAAATGAAAAACTAGTTTTTGGACCATAACTTTAATTTTTATATTACACCTACCTTAGTTTATTACATATTTATGTAGCCCTCGCCGAGGCGCTTCTAACGACACCACTCACGTGCGGATAGCTCGAAAAAATGTTGAAATGAAAAACTAGTTTTTGGACCATAACTTTAATTTTTATATTACACCTACCTTAGTTTATTACATATTTACGTAGCCCTCGCCGAGGCGCTTCTAACGACACCACTCACGTGCGGATAGCTCGAAAAAATGTTGAAATGAAAAACTAGTTTTTTGGACCATAACTTTAATTTTTATATTACACCTACCTTAGTTTATTACATATTTACGTAGCCCTCGCCGAGGCGCTTCTAACGACACCACTCACGTGCGGATAGCTCGAAAAAATGTTGAAATGAAAAACTAGTTTTTGGACCATAACTTTAATTTTTATATTACACCTACCTTAGTTTATTACATATTTACGTAGCCCTCGCCGAGGCGCTTCTAACGACACCACTCACGTGCGGATAGCTCGAAAAAATGTTGAAATGAAAAACTAGTTTTTGGACCATAACTTTAATTTTTATATTACACCTACCTTAGTTTATTACATATTTACGTAGCCCTCGCCGAGGCGCTTCTAACGACACCACTCACGTGCGGATAGCTCGAAAAAATGTTGAAATGAAAAACTAGTTTTTGGACCATAACTTTAATTTTTATATTACACCCTACCTTAGTTTATTACATATTTACGTAGCCCTCGCCGAGGCGCTTCTAACGACACCACTCACGTGCGGATAGCTCGAAAATGTGTTGAAATGAAAAACTAGTTTTTGGACCATAACTTTAATTTTTATATTACACCTACCTTAGTTTATTACATATTTACGTAGCCCTCGCCGAGGCGCTTCTAACGACACCACTCACGTGCGGATAGCTCGAAAAAATGTTGAAATGAAAAACTAGTTTTTGGACCATAACTTTAATTTTTATATTACACCTACCTTAGTTTATTACATATTTATGTAGCCCTCGCCGAGGCGCTTCTAACGACACCACTCACGTGCGGATAGCTCGAAAAAATGTTGAAATGAAAAACTAGTTTTTGGACCATAACTTTAATTTTTATATTACACCTACCTTAGTTTATTACATATTTACGTAGCCCTCGCCGAGGCGCTTCTAACGACACCACTCACGTGCGGATAGCTCGAAAAAATGTTGAAATGAAAAACTAGTTTTTGGACCATAAGTTTAATTTTTATATTACACCTACCTTAGTTTATTACATATTTACGTAGCCCTCGCCGAGGCGCTTCTAACGACACCACTCACGTGCGGATAGCTCGAAAAATGTTGAAATGAAAAACTAGTTTTTGGACCATAACTTTAATTTTTATATTACACCTACCTTAGTTTATTACATATTTACGTAGCCCTCGCCGAGGCGCTTCTAACGACACCACTCACGTGCGGATAGCTCGAAAAAATGTTGAAATGAAAAACTAGTTTTTGGACCATAACTTTAATTTTTATATTACACCTACCTTAGTTTATTACATATTTACGTAGCCCTAGCCGAGGCGCTTCTAACGACACCACTCACGTGCGGATAGCTCGAAAAAATGTTGAAATGAAAAACTAGTTTTTGGACCATAACTTTAATTTTTATATTACACCTACCTTAGTTTATTACATATTTACGTAGCCCTCGCCGAGGCGCTTCTAACGACACCACTCACGTGCGGATAGCTCGAAAAAATGTTGAAATGAAAAACTAGTTTTTGGACCATAACTTTAATTTTTATATTACACCTACCTTAGTTTATTACATATTTACGTAGCCCTCGCCGAGGCGCTTCTAACGACACCACTCACGTGCGGATAGCTCGAAAATGTGTTGAAATGAAAAACTAGTTTTTGGACCATAACTTTAATTTTTATATTACACCTACCTTAGTTTATTACATATTTACGTAGCCCTCGCCGAGGCGCTTCTAACGACACCACTCACGTGCGGATAGCTCGAAAAAATGTTGAAATGAAAAACTAGTTTTTGGACCATAACTTTAATTTTTATATTACACCTACCTTAGTTTATTACATATTTATGTAGCCCTCGCCGAGGCGCTTCTAACGACACCACTCACGTGCGGATAGCTCGAAAAAATGTTGAAATGAAAAACTAGTTTTTGGACCATAACTTTAATTTTTATATTACACCTACCTTAGTTTATTACATATTTACGTAGCCCTCGCCGAGGCGCTTCTAACGACACCACTCACGTGCGGATAGCTCGAAAAAATGTTGAAATGAAAAACTAGTTTTTGGACCATAACTTTAATTTTTATATTACACCTACCTTAGTTTATTACATATTTACGTAGCCCTCGCCGAGGCGCTTCTAACGACACCACTCACGTGCGGATAGCTCGAAAAAATGTTGAAATGAAAAACTAGTTTTTGGACCATAACTTTAATTTTTATATTACACCTACCTTAGTTTATTACATATTTACGTAGCCCTCGCCGAGGCGCTTCTAACGACACCACTCACGTGCGGATAGCTCGAAAAAATGTTGAAATGAAAAACTAGTTTTTGGACCATAACTTTAATTTTTATATTACACCTACCTTAGTTTATTACATATTTACGTAGCCCTCGGCGAGGCGCTTCTAACGACACCACTCACGTGCGGATAGCTCGAAAAAATGTTGAAATGAAAAACTAGTTTTTGGACCATAACTTTAATTTTTATATTACACCTACCTTAGTTTATTACATATTTACGTAGCCCTCGCCGAGGCGCTTCTAACGACACCACTCACGTGCGGATAGCTCGAAAAAATGTTGAAATGAAAAACTAGTTTTTGGACCATAACTTTAATTTTTATATTACACCTACCTTAGTTTATTACATATTTACGTAGCCCTCGCCGAGGCGCTTCTAACGACACCACTCACGTGCGGATAGCTCGAAAAAATGTTGAAATGAAAAACTAGTTTTTGGACCATATCTTTAGTTTTTATATTACACCTACCTTAGTTTATTACATATTTACGTAGCCCTCGCCGAGGCGCTTCTAACGACACCACTCACGTGCGGATAGCTCGAAAAAATGTTGAAATGAAAAACTAGTTTTTGGACCATAACTTTAATTTTTATATTACACCTACCTTAGTTTATTACATATTTACGTAGCCCTCGCCGAGGCGCTTCTAACGACACCACTCACGTGCGGATAGCTCGAAAAAATGTTGAAATGAAAAACTAGTTTTTGGACCATAACTTTAATTTTTATATTACACCTACCTTAGTTTATTACATATTTACGTAGCCCTCGCCGAGGCGCTTCTAACGACACCACTCACGTGCGGATAGCTCGAAAAAATGTTGAAATGAAAAACTAGTTTTTGGACCATAACTTTAATTTTTATATTACACCTACCTTAGTTTATTACATATTTACGTAGCCCTCGCCGAGGCGCTTCTAACGACACCACTCACGTGCGGATAGCTCGAAAAAATGTTGAAATGAAAAACTAGTTTTTGGACCATAACTTTAATTTTTATATTACACCTACCTTAGTTTATTACATATTTACGTAGCCCTCGCCGAGGCGCTTCTAACGACACCACTCACGTGCGGATAGCTCGAAAAAATGTTGAAATGAAAAACTAGTTTTTGGACCATAACTTTAATTTTTATATTACACCTACCTTAGTTTATTACATATTTACGTAGCCCTCGCCGAGGCGCTTCTAACGACACCACTCACGTGCGGATAGCTCGAAAAAATGTTGAAATGAAAAACTAGTTTTTGGACCATAACTTTAATTTTTATATTACACCTACCTTAGTTTATTACATATTTACGTAGCCCTCGCCGAGGCGCTTCTAACGACACCACTCACGTGCGGATAGCTCGAAAATGTGTTGAAATGAAAAACTAGTTTTTGGACCATAACTTTAATTTTTATATTACACCTACCTTAGTTTATTACATATTTACGTAGCCCTCGCCGAGGCGCTTCTAACGACACCACTCACGTGCGGATAGCTCGAAAAAATGTTGAAATGAAAAACTAGTTTTTGGACCATAACTTTAATTTTTATATTACACCTACCTTAGTTTATTACATATTTATGTAGCCCTCGCCGAGGCGCTTCTAACGACACCACTCACGTGCGGATAGCTCGAAAAAATGTTGAAATGAAAAACTAGTTTTTGGACCATAACTTTAATTTTTATATTACACCTACCTTAGTTTATTACATATTTACGTAGCCCTCGCCGAGGCGCTTCTAACGACACCACTCACGTGCGGATAGCTCGAAAAAATGTTGAAATGAAAAACTAGTTTTTGGACCATAACTTTAATTTTTATATTACACCTACCTTAGTTTATTACATATTTACGTAGCCCTCGCCGAGGCGCTTCTAACGACACCACTCACGTGCGGATAGCGCGAAAAAATGTTGAAATGAAAAACTAGTTTTTGGACCATAACTTTAATTTTTATATTACACCTACCTTAGTTTATTACATATTTACGTAGCCCTCGCCGAGGCGCTTCTAACGACACCACTCACGTGCGGATAGCTCGAAAAAATGTTGAAATGAAAAACTAGTTTTTGGACCATAACTTTAATTTTTATATTACACCTACCTTAGTTTATTACATATTTACGTAGCCCTCGCCGAGGCGCTTCTAACGACACCACTCACGTGCGGATAGCTCGAAAAAATGTTGAAATGAAAAACTAGTTTTTGGACCATAACTTTAATTTTTATATTACACCTACCTTAGTTTATTACATATTTACGTAGCCCTCGCCGAGGCGCTTCTAACGACACCACTCACGTGCGGATAGCTCGAAAATGTGTTGAAATGAGAAACTAGTTTTTGGACCATAACTTTAATTTTTATATTACACCTACCTTAGTTTATTACATATTTACGTAGCCCTCGCCGAGGCGCTTCTAACGACACCACTCACGTGCGGATAGCTCGAAAAAATGTTGAAATGAAAAACTAGTTTTTGGACCATAACTTTAATTTTTATATTACACCTACCTTAGTTTATTACATATTTATGTAGCCCTCGCCGAGGCGCTTCTAACGACACCACTCACGTGCGGATAGCTCGAAAAAATGTTGAAATGAAAAACTAGTTTTTGGACCATAACTTTAATTTTTATATTACACCTACCTTAGTTTATTACATATTTACGTAGCCCTCGCCGAGGCGCTTCTAACGACACCACTCACGTGCGGATAGCTCGAAAAAATGTTGAAATGAAAAACTAGTTTTTGGACCATAACTTTAATTTTTATATTACACCTACCTTAGTTTATTACATATTTACGTAGCCCTCGCCGAGGCGCTTCTAACGACACCACTCACGTGCGGATAGCTCGAAAAAATGTTGAAATGAAAAACTAGTTTTTGGACCATAACTTTAATTTTTATATTACACCTACCTTAGTTTATTACATATTTACGTAGCCCTCGCCGAGGCGCTTCTAACGACACCACTCACGTGCGGATAGCTCGAAAAAATGTTGAAATGAAAAACTAGTTTTTGGACCATAACTTTAATTTTTATATTACACCTACCTTAGTTTATTACATATTTACGTAGCCCTCGCCGAGGCGCTTCTAACGACACCACTCACGTGCGGATAGCTCGAAAAAATGTTGAAATGAAAAACTAGTTTTTGGACCATAACTTTAATTTTTATATTACTCCTACCTTAGTTTATTACATATTTACGTAGCCCTCGCCGAGGCGCTTCTAACGACACCACTCACGTGCGGATAGCTCGAAAAAATGTTGAAATGAAAAACTAGTTTTTGGACCATAACTTTAATTTTTATATTACACCTACCTTAGTTTATTACATATTTACGTAGCCCTCGCCGAGGCGCTTCTAACGACACCACTCACGTGCGGATAGCTCGAAAAAATGTTGAAATGAAAAACTAGTTTTTGGACCATAACTTTAATTTTTATATTACACCTACCTTAGTTTATTACATATTTACGTAGCCCTCGCCGAGGCGCTTTTAACGACACCACTCACGTGCGGATAGCTCGAAAAAATGTTGAAATGAAAAACTAGTTTTTGGACCATAACTTTAATTTTTATATTACACCTACCTTAGTTTATTACATATTTACGTAGCCCTCGCCGAGGCGCTTCTAACGACACCACTCACGTGCGGATAGCTCGAAAAAATGTTGAAATGAAAAACTAGTTTTTGGACCATAACTTTAATTTTTATATTACACCTACCTTAGTTTATTACATATTTACGTAGCCCTCGCCGAGGCGCTTCTAACGACACCACTCACGTGCGGATAGCTCGAAAAAATGTTGAAATGAAAAACTAGTTTTTGGACCATAACTTTAATTTTTATATTACACCTACCTTAGTTTATTACATATTTACGTAGCCCTCGCCGAGGCGCTTCTAACGACACCACTCACGTGCGGATAGCTCGAAAAAATGTTGAAATGAAAAACTAGTTTTTGGACCATAACTTTAATTTTTATATTACACCTACCTTAGTTTATTACATATTTACGTAGCCCTCGCCGAGGCGCTTCTAACGACACCACTCACGTGCGGATAGCTCGAAAAAATGTTGAAATGAAAAACTAGTTTTTGGACCATAACTTTAATTTTTATATTACACCTACCTTAGTTTATTACATATTTACGTAGCCCTCGCCGAGGCGCTTCTAACGACACCACTCACGTGCGGATAGCTCGAAAAAATGTTGAAATGAAAAACTAGTTTTTGGACCATAACTTTAATTTTTATATTACACCTACCTTAGTTTATTACATATTTACGTAGCCCTCGCCGAGGCGCTTCTAACGACACCACTCACGTGCGGATAGCTCGAAAACGTGTTGAAATGAAAAACTAGTTTTTGGACCATAACTTTAATTTTTATATTACACCTACCTTAGTTTATTACATATTTACGTAGCCCTCGCCGAGGCGCTTCTAACGACACCACTCACGTGCGGATAGCTCGAAAAAATGTTGAAATGAAAAACTAGTTTTTGGACCATAACTTTAATTTTTATATTACACCTACCTTAGTTTATTACATATTTATGTAGCCCTCGCCGAGGCGCTTCTAACGACACCACTCACGTGCGGATAGCTCGAAAAAATGTTGAAATGAAAAACTAGTTTTTGGACCATAACTTTAATTTTTATATTACACCTACCTTAGTTTATTACATATTTACGTAGCCCTCGCCGAGGCGCTTCTAACGACACCACTCACGTGCGGATAGCTCGAAAAAATGTTGAAATGAAAAACTAGTTTTTGGACCATAACTTTAATTTTTATATTACACCTACCTTAGTTTATTACATATTTACGTAGCCCTCGCCGAGGCGCTTCTAACGACACCACTCACGTGCGGATAGCTCGAAAAAATGTTGAAATGAAAAACTAGTTTTTGGACCATAACTTTAATTTTTATATTACACCTACCTTAGTTTATTACATATTTACGTAGCCCTCGCCGAGGCGCTTCTAACGACACCACTCACGTGCGGATAGCTCGAAAAAATGTTGAAATGAAAAACTAGTTTTTGGACCATAACTTTAATTTTTATATTACACCTACCTTAGTTTATTACATATTTACGTAGCCCTCGCCGAGGCGCTTCTAACGACACCACTCACGTGCGGATAGCTCGAAAAAATGTTGAAATGAAAAACTAGTTTTTGGACCATAACTTTAATTTTTATATTACACCTACCTTAGTTTATTACATATTTACGTAGCCCTCGCCGAGGCGCTTCTAACGACACCACTCACGTGCGGATAGCTCGAAAAAATGTTGAAATGAAAAACTAGTTTTTGGACCATAACTTTAATTTTTATATTACACCTACCTTAGTTTATTACATATTTACGTAGCCCTCGCCGAGGCGCTTCTAACGACACCACTCACGTGCGGATAGCTCGAAAAAATGTTGAAATGAAAAACTAGTTTTTGGACCATAACTTTAGTTTTTATATTACACCTACCTTAGTTTATTACATATTTACGTAGCCCTCGCCGAGGCGCTTCTAACGACACCACTCACGTGCGGATAGCTCGAAAAAATGTTGAAATGAAAAACTAGTTTTTGGACCATAACTTTAATTTTTATATTACACCTACCTTAGTTTATTACATATTTACGTAGCCCTCGCCGAGGCGCTTCTAACGACACCACTCACGTGCGGATAGCTCGAAAAAATGTTGAAATGAAAAACTAGTTTTTGGACCATAACTTTAATTTTTATATTACACCTACCTTAGTTTATTACATATTTACGTAGCCCTCGCCGAGGCGCTTCTAACGACACCACTCACGTGCGGATAGCTCGAAAAAATGTTGAAATGAAAAACTAGTTTTTGGACCATAACTTTAATTTTTATATTACACCTACCTTAGTTTATTACATATTTACGTAGCCCTCGCCGAGGCGCTTCTAACGACACCACTCACGTGCGGATAGCTCGAAAAAATGTTGAAATGAAAAACTAGTTTTTGGACCATAACTTTAATTTTTATATTACACCTACCTTAGTTTATTACATATTTACGTAGCCCTCGCCGAGGCGCTTCTAACGACACCACTCACGTGCGGATAGCTCGAAAAAATGTTGAAATGAAAAACTAGTTTTTGGACCATAACTTTAATTTTTATATTACACCTACCTTAGTTTATTACATATTTACGTAGCCCTCGCCGAGGCGCTTCTAACGACACCACTCACGTGCGGATAGCTCGAAAAAATGTTGAAATGAAAAACTAGTTTTTGGACCATAACTTTAATTTTTATATTACACCTACCTTAGTTTATTACATATTTACGTAGCCCTCGCCGAGGCGCTTCTAACGACACCACTCACGTGCGGATAGCTCGAAAATGTGTTGAAATGAAAAACTAGTTTTTGGACCATAACTTTAATTTTTATATTACACCTACCTTAGTTTATTACATATTTACGTAGCCCTCGCCGAGGCGCTTCTAACGACACCACTCACGTGCGGATAGCTCGAAAAAATGTTGAAATGAAAAACTAGTTTTTGGACCATAACTTTAATTTTTATATTACACCTACCTTAGTTTATTACATATTTATGTAGCCCTCGCCGAGGCGCTTCTAACGACACCACTCACGTGCGGATAGCTCGAAAAAATGTTGAAATGAAAAACTAGTTTTTGGACCATAACTTTAATTTTTATATTACACCTACCTTAGTTTATTACATATTTACGTAGCCCTCGCCGAGGCGCTTCTAACGACACCACTCACGTGCGGATAGCTCGAAAAAATGTTGAAATGAAAAACTAGTTTTTGGACCATAACTTTAATTTTTATATTACACCTACCTTAGTTTATTACATATTTACGTAGCCCTCGCCGAGGCGCTTCTAACGACACCACTCACGTGCGGATAGCTCGAAAAAATGTTGAAATGAAAAACTAGTTTTTGGACCATAACTTTAATTTTTATATTACACCTACCTTAGTTTATTACATATTTACGTAGCCCTCGCCGAGGCGCTTCTAACGACACCACTCACGTGCGGATAGCTCGAAAAAATGTTGAAATGAAAAACTAGTTTTTGGACCATAACTTTAATTTTTATATTACACCTACCTTAGTTTATTACATATTTACGTAGCCCTCGCCGAGGCGCTTCTAACGACACCACTCACGTGCGGATAGCTCGAAAAAATGTTGAAATGAAAAACTAGTTTTTGGACCATAACTTTAATTTTTATATTACACCTACCTTAGTTTATTACATATTTACGTAGCCCTCGCCGAGGCGCTTCTAACGACACCACTCACGTGCGGATAGCTCGAAAATGTGTTGAAATGAAAAACTAGTTTTTGGACCATAACTTTAATTTTTATATTACACCTACCTTAGTTTATTACATATTTACGTAGCCCTCGCCGAGGCGCTTCTAACGACACCACTCACGTGCGGATAGCTCGAAAAAATGTTGAAATGAAAAACTAGTTTTTGGACCATAACTTTAATTTTTATATTACACCTACCTTAGTTTATTACATATTTATGTAGCCCTCGCCGAGGCGCTTCTAACGACACCACTCACGTGCGGATAGCTCGAAAAAATGTTGAAATGAAAAACTAGTTTTTGGACCATAACTTTAATTTTTATATTACACCTACCTTAGTTTATTACATATTTACGTAGCCCTCGCCGAGGCGCTTCTAACGACACCACTCACGTGCGGATAGCTCGAAAAAATGTTGAAATGAAAAACTAGTTTTTGGACCATAACTTTAATTTTTATATTACACCTACCTTAGTTTATTACATATTTACGTAGCCCTCGCCGAGGCGCTTCTAACGACACCACTCACGTGCGGATAGCTCGAAAAAATGTTGAAATGAAAAACTAGTTTTTGGACCATAACTTTAATTTTTATATTACACCTACCTTAGTTTATTACATATTTACGTAGCCCTCGCCGAGGCGCTTCTAACGACACCACTCACGTGCGGATAGCTCGAAAAAATGTTGAAATGAAAAACTAGTTTTTGGACCATAACTTTAATTTTTATATTACACCTACCTTAGTTTATTACATATTTACGTAGCCCTCGCCGAGGCGCTTCTAACGACACCACTCACGTGCGGATAGCTCGAAAAAATGTTGAAATGAAAAACTAGTTTTTGGACCATAACTTTAATTTTTATATTACACCTACCTTAGTTTATTACATATTTACGTAGCCCTCGCCGAGGCGCTTCTAACGACACCACTCACGTGCGGATAGCTCGAAAATGTGTTGAAATGAAAAACTAGTTTTTGGACCATAACTTTAATTTTTATATTACACCTACCTTAGTTTATTACATATTTACGTAGCCCTCGCCGAGGCGCTTCTAACGACACCACTCACGTGCGGATAGCTCGAAAAAATGTTGAAATGAAAAACTAGTTTTTGGACCATAACTTTAATTTTTATATTACACCTACCTTAGTTTATTACATATTTATGTAGCCCTCGCCGAGGCGCTTCTAACGACACCACTCACGTGCGGATAGCTCGAAAAAATGTTGAAATGAAAAACTAGTTTTTGGACCATAACTTTAATTTTTATATTACACCTACCTTAGTTTATTACATATTTACGTAGCCCTCGCCGAGGCGCTTCTAACGACACCACTCACGTGCGGATAGCTCGAAAAAATGTTGAAATGAAAAACTAGTTTTTGGACCATAACTTTAATTTTTATATTACACCTACCTTAGTTTATTACATATTTACGTAGCCCTCGCCGAGGCGCTTCTAACGACACCACTCACGTGCGGATAGCTCGAAAAAATGTTGAAATGAAAAACTAGTTTTTGGACCATAACTTTAATTTTTATATTACACCTACCTTAGTTTATTACATATTTACGTAGCCCTCGCCGAGGCGCTTCTAACGACACCACTCACGTGCGGATAGCTCGAAAAAATGTTGAAATGAAAAACTAGTTTTTGGACCATAACTTTAATTTTTATATTACACCTACCTTAGTTTATTACATATTTACGTAGCCCTCGCCGAGGCGCTTCTAACGACACCACTCACGTGCGGATAGCTCGAAAAAATGTTGAAATGAAAAACTAGTTTTTGGACCATAACTTTAATTTTTATATTACACCTACCTTAGTTTATTACATATTTACGTAGCCCTCGCCGAGGCGCTTCTAACGACACCACTCACGTGCGGATAGCTCGAAAAAATGTTGAAATGAAAAACTAGTTTTTGGACCAGAACTTTAATTTTTATATTACACCTACCTTAGTTTATTACATATTTACGTAGCCCTCGCCGAGGCGCTTCTAACGACACCACTCACGTGCGGATAGCTCGAAAAAATGTTGAAATGAAAAACTAGTTTTTTGACCATAACTTTAGTTTTTATATTACACCTACCTTAGTTTATTACATATTTACGTAGCCCTCGCCGAGGCGCTTCTAACGACACCACTCACGTGCGGATAGCTCGAAAAAATGTTGAAATGAAAAACTAGTTTTTGGACCATAACTTTAATTTTTATATTACACCTACCTTAGTTTATTACATATTTACGTAGCCCTCGCCGAGGCGCTTCTAACGACACCACTCACGTGCGGATAGCTCGAAAAAATGTTGAAATGAAAAACTAGTTTTTGGACCATAACTTTAATTTTTATATTACACCTACCTTAGTTTATTACATATTTACGTAGCCCTCGCCGAGGCGCTTCTAACGACACCACTCACGTGCGGATAGCTCGAAAAAATGTTGAAATGAAAAACTAGTTTTTGGACCATAACTTTAATTTTTATATTACACCTACCTTAGTTTATTACATATTTACGTAGCCCTCGCCGAGGCGCTTCTAACGACACCACTCACGTGCGGATAGCTCGAAAAAATGTTGAAATGAAAAACTAGTTTTTGGACCATAACTTTAATTTTTATATTACACCTACCTTAGTTTATTACATATTTACGTAGCCCTCGCCGAGGCGCTTCTAACGACACCACTCACGTGCGGATAGCTCGAAAAAATGTTGAAATGAAAAACTAGTTTTTGGACCATAACTTTAATTTTTATATTACACCTACCTTAGTTTATTACATATTTACGTAGCCCTCGCCGAGGCGCTTCTAACGACACCACTCACGTGCGGATAGCTCGAAAAAATGTTGAAATGAAAAACTAGTTTTTGGACCATAACTTTAATTTTTATATTACACCTACCTTAGTTTATTACATATTTACGTAGCCCTCGCCGAGGCGCTTCTAACGACACCACTCACGTGCGGATAGCTCGAAAATGTGTTGAAATGAAAAACTAGTTTTTGGACCATAACTTTAATTTTTATATTACACCTACCTTAGTTTATTACATATTTACGTAGCCCTCGCCGAGGCGCTTCTAACGACACCACTCACGTGCGGATAGCTCGAAAAAATGTTGAAATGAAAAACTAGTTTTTGGACCATAACTTTAATTTTTATATTACACCTACCTTAGTTTATTACATATTTATGTAGCCCTCGCCGAGGCGCTTCTAACGACACCACTCACGTGCGGATAGCTCGAAAAAATGTTGAAATGAAAAACTAGTTTTTGGACCATAACTTTAATTTTTATATTACACCTACCTTAGTTTATTACATATTTACGTAGCCCTCGCCGAGGCGCTTCTAACGACACCACTCACGTGCGGATAGCTCGAAAAAATGTTGAAATGAAAAACTAGTTTTTGGACCATAACTTTAATTTTTATATTACACCTACCTTAGTTTATTACATATTTACGTAGCCCTCGCCGAGGCGCTTCTAACGACACCACTCACGTGCGGATAGCTCGAAAAAATGTTGAAATGAAAAACTAGTTTTTGGACCATAACTTTAATTTTTATATTACACCTACCTTAGTTTATTACATATTTACGTAGCCCTCGCCGAGGCGCTTCTAACGACACCACTCACGTGCGGATAGCTCGAAAAAATGTTGAAATGAAAAACTAGTTTTTGGACCATAACTTTAATTTTTATATTACACCTACCTTAGTTTATTACATATTTACGTAGCCCTCGCCGAGGCGCTTCTAACGACACCACTCACGTGCGGATAGCTCGAAAAAATGTTGAAATGAAAAACTAGTTTTTGGACCATAACTTTAATTTTTATATTACACCTACCTTAGTTTATTACATATTTACGTAGCCCTCGCCGAGGCGCTTCTAACGACACCACTCACGTGCGGATAGCTCGAAAAAATGTTGAAATGAAAAACTAGTTTTTGGACCATAACTTTAATTTTTATATTACTCCTACCTTAGTTTATTACATATTTACGTAGCCCTCGCCGAGGCGCTTCTAACGACACCACTCACGTGCGGATAGCTCGAAAAAATGTTGAAATGAAAAACTAGTTTTTGGACCATAACTTTAATTTTTATATTACACCTACCTTAGTTTATTACATATTTACGTAGCCCTCGCCGAGGCGCTTCTAACGACACCACTCACGTGCGGATAGCTCGAAAAAATGTTGAAATGAAAAACTAGTTTTTGGACCATAACTTTAATTTTTATATTACACCTACCTTAGTTTATTACCTATCTACGTAGCCCTCGCCGAGGCGCTTTTAACGACACCACTCACGTGCGGATAGCTCGAAAAAATGTTGAAATGAAAAACTAGTTTTTGGACCATAACTTTAATTTTTATATTACACCTACCTTAGTTTATTACATATTTACGTAGCCCTCGCCGAGGCGCTTCTAACGACACCACTCACGTGCGGATAGCTCGAAAAAATGTTGAAATGAAAAACTAGTTTTTGGACCATAACTTTAATTTTTATATTACACCTACCTTAGTTTATTACATATTTACGTAGCCCTCGCCGAGGCGCTTCTAACGACACCACTCACGTGCGGATAGCTCGAAAAAATGTTGAAATGAAAAACTAGTTTTTGGACCATAACTTTAATTTTTATATTACACCTACCTTAGTTTATTACATATTTACGTAGCCCTCGCCGAGGCGCTTCTAACGACACCACTCACGTGCGGATAGCTCGAAAAAATGTTGAAATGAAAAACTAGTTTTTGGACCATAACTTTAATTTTTATATTACACCTACCTTAGTTTATTACATATTTACGTAGCCCTCGCCGAGGCGCTTCTAACGACACCACTCACGTGCGGATAGCTCGAAAAAATGTTGAAATGAAAAACTAGTTTTTGGACCATAACTTTAATTTTTATATTACACCTACCTTAGTTTATTACATATTTACGTAGCCCTCGCCGAGGCGCTTCTAACGACACCACTCACGTGCGGATAGCTCGAAAAAATGTTGAAATGAAAAACTAGTTTTTGGACCATAACTTTAATTTTTATATTACACCTACCTTAGTTTATTACATATTTACGTAGCCCTCGCCGAGGCGCTTCTAACGACACCACTCACGTGCGGATAGCTCGAAAAAATGTTGAAATGAAAAACTAGTTTTTGGACCATAACTTTAATTTTTATATTACACCTACCTTAGTTTATTACATATTTACGTAGCCCTCGCCGAGGCGCTTCTAACGACACCACTCACGTGCGGATAGCTCGAAAAAATGTTGAAATGAAAAACTAGTTTTTGGACCATAACTTTAATTTTTATATTACACCTACCTTAGTTTATTACATATTTACGTAGCCCTCGCCGAGGCGCTTCTAACGACACCACTCACGTGCGGATAGCTCGAAAAAATGTTGAAATGAAAAACTAGTTTTTGGACCATAACTTTAATTTTTATATTACACCTACCTTAGTTTATTACATATTTACGTAGCCCTCGCCGAGGCGCTTCTAACGACACCACTCACGTGCGGATAGCTCGAAAAAATGTTGAAATGAAAAACTAGTTTTTGGACCATAACTTTAATTTTTATATTACACCTACCTTAGTTTATTACATATTTACGTAGCCCTCGCCGAGGCGCTTCTAACGACACCACTCACGTGCGGATAGCTCGAAAAAATGTTGAAATGAAAAACTAGTTTTTGGACCATAACTTTAATTTTTATATTACACCTACCTTAGTTTATTACATATTTACGTAGCCCTCGCCGAGGCGCTTCTAACGACACCACTCACGTGCGGATAGCTCGAAAAAATGTTGAAATGAAAAACTAGTTTTTGGACCATAACTTTAATTTTTATATTACACCTACCTTAGTTTATTACATATTTACGTAGCCCTCGCCGAGGCGCTTCTAACGACACCACTCACGTGCGGATAGCTCGAAAAAATGTTGAAATGAAAAACTAGTTTTTGGACCATAACTTTAATTTTTATATTACACCTACCTTAGTTTATTACATATTTACGTAGCCCTCGCCGAGGCGCTTCTAACGACACCACTCACGTGCGGATAGCTCGAAAAAATGTTGAAATGAAAAACTAGTTTTTGGACCATAACTTTAATTTTTATATTACACCTACCTTAGTTTATTACATATTTACGTAGCCCTCGCCGAGGCGCTTCTAACGACACCACTCACGTGCGGATAGCTCGAAAAAATGTTGAAATGAAAAACTAGTTTTTGGACCATAACTTTAATTTTTATATTACACCTACCTTAGTTTATTACATATTTACGTAGCCCTCGCCGAGGCGCTTCTAACGACACCACTCACGTGCGGATAGCTCGAAAAAATGTTGAAATGAAAAACTAGTTTTTGGACCATAACTTTAATTTTTATATTACACCTACCTTAGTTTATTACATATTTACGTAGCCCTCGCCGAGGCGCTTCTAACGACACCACTCACGTGCGGATAGCTCGAAAAAATGTTGAAATGAAAAACTAGTTTTTGGACCATAACTTTAATTTTTATATTACACCTACCTTAGTTTATTACATATTTACGTAGCCCTCGCCGAGGCGCTTCTAACGACACCACTCACGTGCGGATAGCTCGAAAAAATGTTGAAATGAAAAACTAGTTTTTGGACCATAACTTTAATTTTTATATTACACCTACCTTAGTTTATTACATATTTACGTAGCCCTCGCCGAGGCGCTTCTAACGACACCACTCACGTGCGGATAGCTCGAAAAAATGTTGAAATGAAAAACTAGTTTTTGGACCATAACTTTAATTTTTATATTACACCTACCTTAGTTTATTACATATTTACGTAGCCCTCGCCGAGGCGCTTCTAACGACACCACTCACGTGCGGATAGCTCGAAAAAATGTTGAAATGAAAAACTAGTTTTTGGACCATAACTTTAATTTTTATATTACACCTACCTTAGTTTATTACATATTTACGTAGCCCTCGCCGAGGCGCTTCTAACGACACCACTCACGTGCGGATAGCTCGAAAAAATGTTGAAATGAAAAACTAGTTTTTGGACCATAACTTTAATTTTTATATTACACCTACCTTAGTTTATTACATATTTACGTAGCCCTCGCCGAGGCGCTTCTAACGACACCACTCACGTGCGGATAGCTCGAAAAAATGTTGAAATGAAAAACTAGTTTTTGGACCATAACTTTAATTTTTATATTACACCTACCTTAGTTTATTACATATTTACGTAGCCCTCGCCGAGGCGCTTCTAACGACACCACTCACGTGCGGATAGCTCGAAAAAATGTTGAAATGAAAAACTAGTTTTTGGACCATAACTTTAATTTTTATATTACACCTACCTTAGTTTATTACATATTTACGTAGCCCTCGCCGAGGCGCTTCTAACGACACCACTCACGTGCGGATAGCTCGAAAAAATGTTGAAATGAAAAACTAGTTTTTGGACCATAACTTTAATTTTTATATTACACCTACCTTAGTTTATTACATATTTACGTAGCCCTCGCCGAGGCGCTTCTAACGACACCACTCACGTGCGGATAGCTCGAAAAAATGTTGAAATGAAAAACTAGTTTTTGGACCATAACTTTAATTTTTATATTACACCTACCTTAGTTTATTACATATTTACGTAGCCCTCGCCGAGGCGCTTCTAACGACACCACTCACGTGCGGATAGCTCGAAAAAATGTTGAAATGAAAAACTAGTTTTTGGACCATAACTTTAATTTTTATATTACACCTACCTTAGTTTATTACATATTTACGTAGCCCTCGCCGAGGCGCTTCTAACGACACCACTCACGTGCGGATAGCTCGAAAAAATGTTGAAATGAAAAACTAGTTTTTGGACCATAACTTTAATTTTTATATTACACCTACCTTAGTTTATTACATATTTACGTAGCCCTCGCCGAGGCGCTTCTAACGACACCACTCACGTGCGGATAGCTCGAAAAAATGTTGAAATGAAAAACTAGTTTTTGGACCATAACTTTAATTTTTATATTACACCTACCTTAGTTTATTACATATTTACGTAGCCCTCGCCGAGGCGCTTCTAACGACACCACTCACGTGCGGATAGCTCGAAAAAATGTTGAAATGAAAAACTAGTTTTTGGACCATAACTTTAATTTTTATATTACACCTACCTTAGTTTATTACATATTTACGTAGCCCTCGCCGAGGCGCTTCTAACGACACCACTCACGTGCGGATAGCTCGAAAAAATGTTGAAATGAAAAACTAGTTTTTGGACCATAACTTTAATTTTTATATTACACCTACCTTAGTTTATTACATATTTACGTAGCCCTCGCCGAGGCGCTTCTAACGACACCACTCACGTGCGGATAGCTCGAAAAAATGTTGAAATGAAAAACTAGTTTTTGGACCATAACTTTAATTTTTATATTACACCTACCTTAGTTTATTACATATTTACGTAGCCCTCGCCGAGGCGCTTCTAACGACACCACTCACGTGCGGATAGCTCGAAAAAATGTTGAAATGAAAAACTAGTTTTTGGACCATAACTTTAATTTTTATATTACACCTACCTTAGTTTATTACATATTTACGTAGCCCTCGCCGAGGCGCTTCTAACGACACCACTCACGTGCGGATAGCTCGAAAAAATGTTGAAATGAAAAACTAGTTTTTGGACCATAACTTTAATTTTTATATTACACCTACCTTAGTTTATTACATATTTACGTAGCCCTCGCCGAGGCGCTTCTAACGACACCACTCACGTGCGGATAGCTCGAAAAAATGTTGAAATGAAAAACTAGTTTTTGGACCATAACTTTAATTTTTATATTACACCTACCTTAGTTTATTACATATTTACGTAGCCCTCGCCGAGGCGCTTCTAACGACACCACTCACGTGCGGATAGCTCGAAAAAATGTTGAAATGAAAAACTAGTTTTTGGACCATAACTTTAATTTTTATATTACACCTACCTTAGTTTATTACATATTTACGTAGCCCTCGCCGAGGCGCTTCTAACGACACCACTCACGTGCGGATAGCTCGAAAAAATGTTGAAATGAAAAACTAGTTTTTGGACCATAACTTTAATTTTTATATTACACCTACCTTAGTTTATTACATATTTACGTAGCCCTCGCCGAGGCGCTTCTAACGACACCACTCACGTGCGGATAGCTCGAAAAAATGTTGAAATGAAAAACTAGTTTTTGGACCATAACTTTAATTTTTATATTACACCTACCTTAGTTTATTACATATTTACGTAGCCCTCGCCGAGGCGCTTCTAACGACACCACTCACGTGCGGATAGCTCGAAAAAATGTTGAAATGAAAAACTAGTTTTTGGACCATAACTTTAATTTTTATATTACACCTACCTTAGTTTATTACATATTTACGTAGCCCTCGCCGAGGCGCTTCTAACGACACCACTCACGTGCGGATAGCTCGAAAAAATGTTGAAATGAAAAACTAGTTTTTGGACCATAACTTTAATTTTTATATTACACCTACCTTAGTTTATTACATATTTACGTAGCCCTCGCCGAGGCGCTTCTAACGACACCACTCACGTGCGGATAGCTCGAAAAAATGTTGAAATGAAAAACTAGTTTTTGGACCATAACTTTAATTTTTATATTACACCTACCTTAGTTTATTACATATTTACGTAGCCCTCGCCGAGGCGCTTCTAACGACACCACTCACGTGCGGATAGCTCGAAAAAATGTTGAAATGAAAAACTAGTTTTTGGACCATAACTTTAATTTTTATATTACACCTACCTTAGTTTATTACATATTTACGTAGCCCTCGCCGAGGCGCTTCTAACGACACCACTCACGTGCGGATAGCTCGAAAAAATGTTGAAATGAAAAACTAGTTTTTGGACCATAACTTTAATTTTTATATTACACCTACCTTAGTTTATTACATATTTACGTAGCCCTCGCCGAGGCGCTTCTAACGACACCACTCACGTGCGGATAGCTCGAAAAAATGTTGAAATGAAAAACTAGTTTTTGGACCATAACTTTAATTTTTATATTACACCTACCTTAGTTTATTACATATTTACGTAGCCCTCGCCGAGGCGCTTCTAACGACACCACTCACGTGCGGATAGCTCGAAAAAATGTTGAAATGAAAAACTAGTTTTTGGACCATAACTTTAATTTTTATATTACACCTACCTTAGTTTATTACATATTTACGTAGCCCTCGCCGAGGCGCTTCTAACGACACCACTCACGTGCGGATAGCTCGAAAAAATGTTGAAATGAAAAACTAGTTTTTGGACCATAACTTTAATTTTTATATTACACCTACCTTAGTTTATTACATATTTACGTAGCCCTCGCCGAGGCGCTTCTAACGACACCACTCACGTGCGGATAGCTCGAAAAAATGTTGAAATGAAAAACTAGTTTTTGGACCATAACTTTAATTTTTATATTACACCTACCTTAGTTTATTACATATTTACGTAGCCCTCGCCGAGGCGCTTCTAACGACACCACTCACGTGCGGATAGCTCGAAAAAATGTTGAAATGAAAAACTAGTTTTTGGACCATAACTTTAATTTTTATATTACACCTACCTTAGTTTATTACATATTTACGTAGCCCTCGCCGAGGCGCTTCTAACGACACCACTCACGTGCGGATAGCTCGAAAAAATGTTGAAATGAAAAACTAGTTTTTGGACCATAACTTTAATTTTTATATTACACCTACCTTAGTTTATTACATATTTACGTAGCCCTCGCCGAGGCGCTTCTAACGACACCACTCACGTGCGGATAGCTCGAAAAAATGTTGAAATGAAAAACTAGTTTTTGGACCATAACTTTAATTTTTATATTACACCTACCTTAGTTTATTACATATTTACGTAGCCCTCGCCGAGGCGCTTCTAACGACACCACTCACGTGCGGATAGCTCGAAAAAATGTTGAAATGAAAAACTAGTTTTTGGACCATAACTTTAATTTTTATATTACACCTACCTTAGTTTATTACATATTTACGTAGCCCTCGCCGAGGCGCTTCTAACGACACCACTCACGTGCGGATAGCTCGAAAAAATGTTGAAATGAAAAACTAGTTTTTGGACCATAACTTTAATTTTTATATTACACCTACCTTAGTTTATTACATATTTACGTAGCCCTCGCCGAGGCGCTTCTAACGACACCACTCACGTGCGGATAGCTCGAAAAAATGTTGAAATGAAAAACTAGTTTTTGGACCATAACTTTAATTTTTATATTACACCTACCTTAGTTTATTACATATTTACGTAGCCCTCGCCGAGGCGCTTCTAACGACACCACTCACGTGCGGATAGCTCGAAAAAATGTTGAAATGAAAAACTAGTTTTTGGACCATAACTTTAATTTTTATATTACACCTACCTTAGTTTATTACATATTTACGTAGCCCTCGCCGAGGCGCTTCTAACGACACCACTCACGTGCGGATAGCTCGAAAAAATGTTGAAATGAAAAACTAGTTTTTGGACCATAACTTTAATTTTTATATTACACCTACCTTAGTTTATTACATATTTACGTAGCCCTCGCCGAGGCGCTTCTAACGACACCACTCACGTGCGGATAGCTCGAAAAAATGTTGAAATGAAAAACTAGTTTTTGGACCATAACTTTAATTTTTATATTACACCTACCTTAGTTTATTACATATTTACGTAGCCCTCGCCGAGGCGCTTCTAACGACACCACTCACGTGCGGATAGCTCGAAAAAATGTTGAAATGAAAAACTAGTTTTTGGACCATAACTTTAATTTTTATATTACACCTACCTTAGTTTATTACATATTTACGTAGCCCTCGCCGAGGCGCTTCTAACGACACCACTCACGTGCGGATAGCTCGAAAAAATGTTGAAATGAAAAACTAGTTTTTGGACCATAACTTTAATTTTTATATTACACCTACCTTAGTTTATTACATATTTACGTAGCCCTCGCCGAGGCGCTTCTAACGACACCACTCACGTGCGGATAGCTCGAAAAAATGTTGAAATGAAAAACTAGTTTTTGGACCATAACTTTAATTTTTATATTACACCTACCTTAGTTTATTACATATTTACGTAGCCCTCGCCGAGGCGCTTCTAACGACACCACTCACGTGCGGATAGCTCGAAAAAATGTTGAAATGAAAAACTAGTTTTTGGACCATAACTTTAATTTTTATATTACACCTACCTTAGTTTATTACATATTTACGTAGCCCTCGCCGAGGCGCTTCTAACGACACCACTCACGTGCGGATAGCTCGAAAAAATGTTGAAATGAAAAACTAGTTTTTGGACCATAACTTTAATTTTTATATTACACCTACCTTAGTTTATTACATATTTACGTAGCCCTCGCCGAGGCGCTTCTAACGACACCACTCACGTGCGGATAGCTCGAAAAAATGTTGAAATGAAAAACTAGTTTTTGGACCATAACTTTAATTTTTATATTACACCTACCTTAGTTTATTACATATTTACGTAGCCCTCGCCGAGGCGCTTCTAACGACACCACTCACGTGCGGATAGCTCGAAAAAATGTTGAAATGAAAAACTAGTTTTTGGACCATAACTTTAATTTTTATATTACACCTACCTTAGTTTATTACATATTTACGTAGCCCTCGCCGAGGCGCTTCTAACGACACCACTCACGTGCGGATAGCTCGAAAAAATGTTGAAATGAAAAACTAGTTTTTGGACCATAACTTTAATTTTTATATTACACCTACCTTAGTTTATTACATATTTACGTAGCCCTCGCCGAGGCGCTTCTAACGACACCACTCACGTGCGGATAGCTCGAAAAAATGTTGAAATGAAAAACTAGTTTTTGGACCATAACTTTAATTTTTATATTACACCTACCTTAGTTTATTACATATTTACGTAGCCCTCGCCGAGGCGCTTCTAACGACACCACTCACGTGCGGATAGCTCGAAAAAATGTTGAAATGAAAAACTAGTTTTTGGACCATAACTTTAATTTTTATATTACACCTACCTTAGTTTATTACATATTTACGTAGCCCTCGCCGAGGCGCTTCTAACGACACCACTCACGTGCGGATAGCTCGAAAAAATGTTGAAATGAAAAACTAGTTTTTGGACCATAACTTTAATTTTTATATTACACCTACCTTAGTTTATTACATATTTACGTAGCCCTCGCCGAGGCGCTTCTAACGACACCACTCACGTGCGGATAGCTCGAAAAAATGTTGAAATGAAAAACTAGTTTTTGGACCATAACTTTAATTTTTATATTACACCTACCTTAGTTTATTACATATTTACGTAGCCCTCGCCGAGGCGCTTCTAACGACACCACTCACGTGCGGATAGCTCGAAAAAATGTTGAAATGAAAAACTAGTTTTTGGACCATAACTTTAATTTTTATATTACACCTACCTTAGTTTATTACATATTTACGTAGCCCTCGCCGAGGCGCTTCTAACGACACCACTCACGTGCGGATAGCTCGAAAAAATGTTGAAATGAAAAACTAGTTTTTGGACCATAACTTTAATTTTTATATTACACCTACCTTAGTTTATTACATATTTACGTAGCCCTCGCCGAGGCGCTTCTAACGACACCACTCACGTGCGGATAGCTCGAAAAAATGTTGAAATGAAAAACTAGTTTTTGGACCATAACTTTAATTTTTATATTACACCTACCTTAGTTTATTACATATTTACGTAGCCCTCGCCGAGGCGCTTCTAACGACACCACTCACGTGCGGATAGCTCGAAAAAATGTTGAAATGAAAAACTAGTTTTTGGACCATAACTTTAATTTTTATATTACACCTACCTTAGTTTATTACATATTTACGTAGCCCTCGCCGAGGCGCTTCTAACGACACCACTCACGTGCGGATAGCTCGAAAAAATGTTGAAATGAAAAACTAGTTTTTGGACCATAACTTTAATTTTTATATTACACCTACCTTAGTTTATTACATATTTACGTAGCCCTCGCCGAGGCGCTTCTAACGACACCACTCACGTGCGGATAGCTCGAAAAAATGTTGAAATGAAAAACTAGTTTTTGGACCATAACTTTAATTTTTATATTACACCTACCTTAGTTTATTACATATTTACGTAGCCCTCGCCGAGGCGCTTCTAACGACACCACTCACGTGCGGATAGCTCGAAAAAATGTTGAAATGAAAAACTAGTTTTTGGACCATAACTTTAATTTTTATATTACACCTACCTTAGTTTATTACATATTTACGTAGCCCTCGCCGAGGCGCTTCTAACGACACCACTCACGTGCGGATAGCTCGAAAAAATGTTGAAATGAAAAACTAGTTTTTGGACCATAACTTTAATTTTTATATTACACCTACCTTAGTTTATTACATATTTACGTAGCCCTCGCCGAGGCGCTTCTAACGACACCACTCACGTGCGGATAGCTCGAAAAAATGTTGAAATGAAAAACTAGTTTTTGGACCATAACTTTAATTTTTATATTACACCTACCTTAGTTTATTACATATTTACGTAGCCCTCGCCGAGGCGCTTCTAACGACACCACTCACGTGCGGATAGCTCGAAAAAATGTTGAAATGAAAAACTAGTTTTTGGACCATAACTTTAATTTTTATATTACACCTACCTTAGTTTATTACATATTTACGTAGCCCTCGCCGAGGCGCTTCTAACGACACCACTCACGTGCGGATAGCTCGAAAAAATGTTGAAATGAAAAACTAGTTTTTGGACCATAACTTTAATTTTTATATTACACCTACCTTAGTTTATTACATATTTACGTAGCCCTCGCCGAGGCGCTTCTAACGACACCACTCACGTGCGGATAGCTCGAAAAAATGTTGAAATGAAAAACTAGTTTTTGGACCATAACTTTAATTTTTATATTACACCTACCTTAGTTTATTACATATTTACGTAGCCCTCGCCGAGGCGCTTCTAACGACACCACTCACGTGCGGATAGCTCGAAAAAATGTTGAAATGAAAAACTAGTTTTTGGACCATAACTTTAATTTTTATATTACACCTACCTTAGTTTATTACATATTTACGTAGCCCTCGCCGAGGCGCTTCTAACGACACCACTCACGTGCGGATAGCTCGAAAAAATGTTGAAATGAAAAACTAGTTTTTGGACCATAACTTTAATTTTTATATTACACCTACCTTAGTTTATTACATATTTACGTAGCCCTCGCCGAGGCGCTTCTAACGACACCACTCACGTGCGGATAGCTCGAAAAAATGTTGAAATGAAAAACTAGTTTTTGGACCATAACTTTAATTTTTATATTACACCTACCTTAGTTTATTACATATTTACGTAGCCCTCGCCGAGGCGCTTCTAACGACACCACTCACGTGCGGATAGCTCGAAAAAATGTTGAAATGAAAAACTAGTTTTTGGACCATAACTTTAATTTTTATATTACACCTACCTTAGTTTATTACATATTTACGTAGCCCTCGCCGAGGCGCTTCTAACGACACCACTCACGTGCGGATAGCTCGAAAAAATGTTGAAATGAAAAACTAGTTTTTGGACCATAACTTTAATTTTTATATTACACCTACCTTAGTTTATTACATATTTACGTAGCCCTCGCCGAGGCGCTTCTAACGACACCACTCACGTGCGGATAGCTCGAAAAAATGTTGAAATGAAAAACTAGTTTTTGGACCATAACTTTAATTTTTATATTACACCTACCTTAGTTTATTACATATTTACGTAGCCCTCGCCGAGGCGCTTCTAACGACACCACTCACGTGCGGATAGCTCGAAAAAATGTTGAAATGAAAAACTAGTTTTTGGACCATAACTTTAATTTTTATATTACACCTACCTTAGTTTATTACATATTTACGTAGCCCTCGCCGAGGCGCTTCTAACGACACCACTCACGTGCGGATAGCTCGAAAAAATGTTGAAATGAAAAACTAGTTTTTGGACCATAACTTTAATTTTTATATTACACCTACCTTAGTTTATTACATATTTACGTAGCCCTCGCCGAGGCGCTTCTAACGACACCACTCACGTGCGGATAGCTCGAAAAAATGTTGAAATGAAAAACTAGTTTTTGGACCATAACTTTAATTTTTATATTACACCTACCTTAGTTTATTACATATTTACGTAGCCCTCGCCGAGGCGCTTCTAACGACACCACTCACGTGCGGATAGCTCGAAAAAATGTTGAAATGAAAAACTAGTTTTTGGACCATAACTTTAATTTTTATATTACACCTACCTTAGTTTATTACATATTTACGTAGCCCTCGCCGAGGCGCTTCTAACGACACCACTCACGTGCGGATAGCTCGAAAAAATGTTGAAATGAAAAACTAGTTTTTGGACCATAACTTTAATTTTTATATTACACCTACCTTAGTTTATTACATATTTACGTAGCCCTCGCCGAGGCGCTTCTAACGACACCACTCACGTGCGGATAGCTCGAAAAAATGTTGAAATGAAAAACTAGTTTTTGGACCATAACTTTAATTTTTATATTACACCTACCTTAGTTTATTACATATTTACGTAGCCCTCGCCGAGGCGCTTCTAACGACACCACTCACGTGCGGATAGCTCGAAAAAATGTTGAAATGAAAAACTAGTTTTTGGACCATAACTTTAATTTTTATATTACACCTACCTTAGTTTATTACATATTTACGTAGCCCTCGCCGAGGCGCTTCTAACGACACCACTCACGTGCGGATAGCTCGAAAAAATGTTGAAATGAAAAACTAGTTTTTGGACCATAACTTTAATTTTTATATTACACCTACCTTAGTTTATTACATATTTACGTAGCCCTCGCCGAGGCGCTTCTAACGACACCACTCACGTGCGGATAGCTCGAAAAAATGTTGAAATGAAAAACTAGTTTTTGGACCATAACTTTAATTTTTATATTACACCTACCTTAGTTTATTACATATTTACGTAGCCCTCGCCGAGGCGCTTCTAACGACACCACTCACGTGCGGATAGCTCGAAAAAATGTTGAAATGAAAAACTAGTTTTTGGACCATAACTTTAATTTTTATATTACACCTACCTTAGTTTATTACATATTTACGTAGCCCTCGCCGAGGCGCTTCTAACGACACCACTCACGTGCGGATAGCTCGAAAAAATGTTGAAATGAAAAACTAGTTTTTGGACCATAACTTTAATTTTTATATTACACCTACCTTAGTTTATTACATATTTACGTAGCCCTCGCCGAGGCGCTTCTAACGACACCACTCACGTGCGGATAGCTCGAAAAAATGTTGAAATGAAAAACTAGTTTTTGGACCATAACTTTAATTTTTATATTACACCTACCTTAGTTTATTACATATTTACGTAGCCCTCGCCGAGGCGCTTCTAACGACACCACTCACGTGCGGATAGCTCGAAAAAATGTTGAAATGAAAAACTAGTTTTTGGACCATAACTTTAATTTTTATATTACACCTACCTTAGTTTATTACATATTTACGTAGCCCTCGCCGAGGCGCTTCTAACGACACCACTCACGTGCGGATAGCTCGAAAAAATGTTGAAATGAAAAACTAGTTTTTGGACCATAACTTTAATTTTTATATTACACCTACCTTAGTTTATTACATATTTACGTAGCCCTCGCCGAGGCGCTTCTAACGACACCACTCACGTGCGGATAGCTCGAAAAAATGTTGAAATGAAAAACTAGTTTTTGGACCATAACTTTAATTTTTATATTACACCTACCTTAGTTTATTACATATTTACGTAGCCCTCGCCGAGGCGCTTCTAACGACACCACTCACGTGCGGATAGCTCGAAAAAATGTTGAAATGAAAAACTAGTTTTTGGACCATAACTTTAATTTTTATATTACACCTACCTTAGTTTATTACATATTTACGTAGCCCTCGCCGAGGCGCTTCTAACGACACCACTCACGTGCGGATAGCTCGAAAAAATGTTGAAATGAAAAACTAGTTTTTGGACCATAACTTTAATTTTTATATTACACCTACCTTAGTTTATTACATATTTACGTAGCCCTCGCCGAGGCGCTTCTAACGACACCACTCACGTGCGGATAGCTCGAAAAAATGTTGAAATGAAAAACTAGTTTTTGGACCATAACTTTAATTTTTATATTACACCTACCTTAGTTTATTACATATTTACGTAGCCCTCGCCGAGGCGCTTCTAACGACACCACTCACGTGCGGATAGCTCGAAAAAATGTTGAAATGAAAAACTAGTTTTTGGACCATAACTTTAATTTTTATATTACACCTACCTTAGTTTATTACATATTTACGTAGCCCTCGCCGAGGCGCTTCTAACGACACCACTCACGTGCGGATAGCTCGAAAAAATGTTGAAATGAAAAACTAGTTTTTGGACCATAACTTTAATTTTTATATTACACCTACCTTAGTTTATTACATATTTACGTAGCCCTCGCCGAGGCGCTTCTAACGACACCACTCACGTGCGGATAGCTCGAAAAAATGTTGAAATGAAAAACTAGTTTTTGGACCATAACTTTAATTTTTATATTACACCTACCTTAGTTTATTACATATTTACGTAGCCCTCGCCGAGGCGCTTCTAACGACACCACTCACGTGCGGATAGCTCGAAAAAATGTTGAAATGAAAAACTAGTTTTTGGACCATAACTTTAATTTTTATATTACACCTACCTTAGTTTATTACATATTTACGTAGCCCTCGCCGAGGCGCTTCTAACGACACCACTCACGTGCGGATAGCTCGAAAAAATGTTGAAATGAAAAACTAGTTTTTGGACCATAACTTTAATTTTTATATTACACCTACCTTAGTTTATTACATATTTACGTAGCCCTCGCCGAGGCGCTTCTAACGACACCACTCACGTGCGGATAGCTCGAAAAAATGTTGAAATGAAAAACTAGTTTTTGGACCATAACTTTAATTTTTATATTACACCTACCTTAGTTTATTACATATTTACGTAGCCCTCGCCGAGGCGCTTCTAACGACACCACTCACGTGCGGATAGCTCGAAAAAATGTTGAAATGAAAAACTAGTTTTTGGACCATAACTTTAATTTTTATATTACACCTACCTTAGTTTATTACATATTTACGTAGCCCTCGCCGAGGCGCTTCTAACGACACCACTCACGTGCGGATAGCTCGAAAAAATGTTGAAATGAAAAACTAGTTTTTGGACCATAACTTTAATTTTTATATTACACCTACCTTAGTTTATTACATATTTACGTAGCCCTCGCCGAGGCGCTTCTAACGACACCACTCACGTGCGGATAGCTCGAAAAAATGTTGAAATGAAAAACTAGTTTTTGGACCATAACTTTAATTTTTATATTACACCTACCTTAGTTTATTACATATTTACGTAGCCCTCGCCGAGGCGCTTCTAACGACACCACTCACGTGCGGATAGCTCGAAAAAATGTTGAAATGAAAAACTAGTTTTTGGACCATAACTTTAATTTTTATATTACACCTACCTTAGTTTATTACATATTTACGTAGCCCTCGCCGAGGCGCTTCTAACGACACCACTCACGTGCGGATAGCTCGAAAAAATGTTGAAATGAAAAACTAGTTTTTGGACCATAACTTTAATTTTTATATTACACCTACCTTAGTTTATTACATATTTACGTAGCCCTCGCCGAGGCGCTTCTAACGACACCACTCACGTGCGGATAGCTCGAAAAAATGTTGAAATGAAAAACTAGTTTTTGGACCATAACTTTAATTTTTATATTACACCTACCTTAGTTTATTACATATTTACGTAGCCCTCGCCGAGGCGCTTCTAACGACACCACTCACGTGCGGATAGCTCGAAAAAATGTTGAAATGAAAAACTAGTTTTTGGACCATAACTTTAATTTTTATATTACACCTACCTTAGTTTATTACATATTTACGTAGCCCTCGCCGAGGCGCTTCTAACGACACCACTCACGTGCGGATAGCTCGAAAAAATGTTGAAATGAAAAACTAGTTTTTGGACCATAACTTTAATTTTTATATTACACCTACCTTAGTTTATTACATATTTACGTAGCCCTCGCCGAGGCGCTTCTAACGACACCACTCACGTGCGGATAGCTCGAAAAAATGTTGAAATGAAAAACTAGTTTTTGGACCATAACTTTAATTTTTATATTACACCTACCTTAGTTTATTACATATTTACGTAGCCCTCGCCGAGGCGCTTCTAACGACACCACTCACGTGCGGATAGCTCGAAAAAATGTTGAAATGAAAAACTAGTTTTTGGACCATAACTTTAATTTTTATATTACACCTACCTTAGTTTATTACATATTTACGTAGCCCTCGCCGAGGCGCTTCTAACGACACCACTCACGTGCGGATAGCTCGAAAAAATGTTGAAATGAAAAACTAGTTTTTGGACCATAACTTTAATTTTTATATTACACCTACCTTAGTTTATTACATATTTACGTAGCCCTCGCCGAGGCGCTTCTAACGACACCACTCACGTGCGGATAGCTCGAAAAAATGTTGAAATGAAAAACTAGTTTTTGGACCATAACTTTAATTTTTATATTACACCTACCTTAGTTTATTACATATTTACGTAGCCCTCGCCGAGGCGCTTCTAACGACACCACTCACGTGCGGATAGCTCGAAAAAATGTTGAAATGAAAAACTAGTTTTTGGACCATAACTTTAATTTTTATATTACACCTACCTTAGTTTATTACATATTTACGTAGCCCTCGCCGAGGCGCTTCTAACGACACCACTCACGTGCGGATAGCTCGAAAAAATGTTGAAATGAAAAACTAGTTTTTGGACCATAACTTTAATTTTTATATTACACCTACCTTAGTTTATTACATATTTACGTAGCCCTCGCCGAGGCGCTTCTAACGACACCACTCACGTGCGGATAGCTCGAAAAAATGTTGAAATGAAAAACTAGTTTTTGGACCATAACTTTAATTTTTATATTACACCTACCTTAGTTTATTACATATTTACGTAGCCCTCGCCGAGGCGCTTCTAACGACACCACTCACGTGCGGATAGCTCGAAAAAATGTTGAAATGAAAAACTAGTTTTTGGACCATAACTTTAATTTTTATATTACACCTACCTTAGTTTATTACATATTTACGTAGCCCTCGCCGAGGCGCTTCTAACGACACCACTCACGTGCGGATAGCTCGAAAAAATGTTGAAATGAAAAACTAGTTTTTGGACCATAACTTTAATTTTTATATTACACCTACCTTAGTTTATTACATATTTACGTAGCCCTCGCCGAGGCGCTTCTAACGACACCACTCACGTGCGGATAGCTCGAAAAAATGTTGAAATGAAAAACTAGTTTTTGGACCATAACTTTAATTTTTATATTACACCTACCTTAGTTTATTACATATTTACGTAGCCCTCGCCGAGGCGCTTCTAACGACACCACTCACGTGCGGATAGCTCGAAAAAATGTTGAAATGAAAAACTAGTTTTTGGACCATAACTTTAATTTTTATATTACACCTACCTTAGTTTATTACATATTTACGTAGCCCTCGCCGAGGCGCTTCTAACGACACCACTCACGTGCGGATAGCTCGAAAAAATGTTGAAATGAAAAACTAGTTTTTGGACCATAACTTTAATTTTTATATTACACCTACCTTAGTTTATTACATATTTACGTAGCCCTCGCCGAGGCGCTTCTAACGACACCACTCACGTGCGGATAGCTCGAAAAAATGTTGAAATGAAAAACTAGTTTTTGGACCATAACTTTAATTTTTATATTACACCTACCTTAGTTTATTACATATTTACGTAGCCCTCGCCGAGGCGCTTCTAACGACACCACTCACGTGCGGATAGCTCGAAAAAATGTTGAAATGAAAAACTAGTTTTTGGACCATAACTTTAATTTTTATATTACACCTACCTTAGTTTATTACATATTTACGTAGCCCTCGCCGAGGCGCTTCTAACGACACCACTCACGTGCGGATAGCTCGAAAAAATGTTGAAATGAAAAACTAGTTTTTGGACCATAACTTTAATTTTTATATTACACCTACCTTAGTTTATTACATATTTACGTAGCCCTCGCCGAGGCGCTTCTAACGACACCACTCACGTGCGGATAGCTCGAAAAAATGTTGAAATGAAAAACTAGTTTTTGGACCATAACTTTAATTTTTATATTACACCTACCTTAGTTTATTACATATTTACGTAGCCCTCGCCGAGGCGCTTCTAACGACACCACTCACGTGCGGATAGCTCGAAAAAATGTTGAAATGAAAAACTAGTTTTTGGACCATAACTTTAATTTTTATATTACACCTACCTTAGTTTATTACATATTTACGTAGCCCTCGCCGAGGCGCTTCTAACGACACCACTCACGTGCGGATAGCTCGAAAAAATGTTGAAATGAAAAACTAGTTTTTGGACCATAACTTTAATTTTTATATTACACCTACCTTAGTTTATTACATATTTACGTAGCCCTCGCCGAGGCGCTTCTAACGACACCACTCACGTGCGGATAGCTCGAAAAAATGTTGAAATGAAAAACTAGTTTTTGGACCATAACTTTAATTTTTATATTACACCTACCTTAGTTTATTACATATTTACGTAGCCCTCGCCGAGGCGCTTCTAACGACACCACTCACGTGCGGATAGCTCGAAAAAATGTTGAAATGAAAAACTAGTTTTTGGACCATAACTTTAATTTTTATATTACACCTACCTTAGTTTATTACATATTTACGTAGCCCTCGCCGAGGCGCTTCTAACGACACCACTCACGTGCGGATAGCTCGAAAAAATGTTGAAATGAAAAACTAGTTTTTGGACCATAACTTTAATTTTTATATTACACCTACCTTAGTTTATTACATATTTACGTAGCCCTCGCCGAGGCGCTTCTAACGACACCACTCACGTGCGGATAGCTCGAAAAAATGTTGAAATGAAAAACTAGTTTTTGGACCATAACTTTAATTTTTATATTACACCTACCTTAGTTTATTACATATTTACGTAGCCCTCGCCGAGGCGCTTCTAACGACACCACTCACGTGCGGATAGCTCGAAAAAATGTTGAAATGAAAAACTAGTTTTTGGACCATAACTTTAATTTTTATATTACACCTACCTTAGTTTATTACATATTTACGTAGCCCTCGCCGAGGCGCTTCTAACGACACCACTCACGTGCGGATAGCTCGAAAAAATGTTGAAATGAAAAACTAGTTTTTGGACCATAACTTTAATTTTTATATTACACCTACCTTAGTTTATTACATATTTACGTAGCCCTCGCCGAGGCGCTTCTAACGACACCACTCACGTGCGGATAGCTCGAAAAAATGTTGAAATGAAAAACTAGTTTTTGGACCATAACTTTAATTTTTATATTACACCTACCTTAGTTTATTACATATTTACGTAGCCCTCGCCGAGGCGCTTCTAACGACACCACTCACGTGCGGATAGCTCGAAAAAATGTTGAAATGAAAAACTAGTTTTTGGACCATAACTTTAATTTTTATATTACACCTACCTTAGTTTATTACATATTTACGTAGCCCTCGCCGAGGCGCTTCTAACGACACCACTCACGTGCGGATAGCTCGAAAAAATGTTGAAATGAAAAACTAGTTTTTGGACCATAACTTTAATTTTTATATTACACCTACCTTAGTTTATTACATATTTACGTAGCCCTCGCCGAGGCGCTTCTAACGACACCACTCACGTGCGGATAGCTCGAAAAAATGTTGAAATGAAAAACTAGTTTTTGGACCATAACTTTAATTTTTATATTACACCTACCTTAGTTTATTACATATTTACGTAGCCCTCGCCGAGGCGCTTCTAACGACACCACTCACGTGCGGATAGCTCGAAAAAATGTTGAAATGAAAAACTAGTTTTTGGACCATAACTTTAATTTTTATATTACACCTACCTTAGTTTATTACATATTTACGTAGCCCTCGCCGAGGCGCTTCTAACGACACCACTCACGTGCGGATAGCTCGAAAAAATGTTGAAATGAAAAACTAGTTTTTGGACCATAACTTTAATTTTTATATTACACCTACCTTAGTTTATTACATATTTACGTAGCCCTCGCCGAGGCGCTTCTAACGACACCACTCACGTGCGGATAGCTCGAAAAAATGTTGAAATGAAAAACTAGTTTTTGGACCATAACTTTAATTTTTATATTACACCTACCTTAGTTTATTACATATTTACGTAGCCCTCGCCGAGGCGCTTCTAACGACACCACTCACGTGCGGATAGCTCGAAAAAATGTTGAAATGAAAAACTAGTTTTTGGACCATAACTTTAATTTTTATATTACACCTACCTTAGTTTATTACATATTTACGTAGCCCTCGCCGAGGCGCTTCTAACGACACCACTCACGTGCGGATAGCTCGAAAAAATGTTGAAATGAAAAACTAGTTTTTGGACCATAACTTTAATTTTTATATTACACCTACCTTAGTTTATTACATATTTACGTAGCCCTCGCCGAGGCGCTTCTAACGACACCACTCACGTGCGGATAGCTCGAAAAAATGTTGAAATGAAAAACTAGTTTTTGGACCATAACTTTAATTTTTATATTACACCTACCTTAGTTTATTACATATTTACGTAGCCCTCGCCGAGGCGCTTCTAACGACACCACTCACGTGCGGATAGCTCGAAAAAATGTTGAAATGAAAAACTAGTTTTTGGACCATAACTTTAATTTTTATATTACACCTACCTTAGTTTATTACATATTTACGTAGCCCTCGCCGAGGCGCTTCTAACGACACCACTCACGTGCGGATAGCTCGAAAAAATGTTGAAATGAAAAACTAGTTTTTGGACCATAACTTTAATTTTTATATTACACCTACCTTAGTTTATTACATATTTACGTAGCCCTCGCCGAGGCGCTTCTAACGACACCACTCACGTGCGGATAGCTCGAAAAAATGTTGAAATGAAAAACTAGTTTTTGGACCATAACTTTAATTTTTATATTACACCTACCTTAGTTTATTACATATTTACGTAGCCCTCGCCGAGGCGCTTCTAACGACACCACTCACGTGCGGATAGCTCGAAAAAATGTTGAAATGAAAAACTAGTTTTTGGACCATAACTTTAATTTTTATATTACACCTACCTTAGTTTATTACATATTTACGTAGCCCTCGCCGAGGCGCTTCTAACGACACCACTCACGTGCGGATAGCTCGAAAAAATGTTGAAATGAAAAACTAGTTTTTGGACCATAACTTTAATTTTTATATTACACCTACCTTAGTTTATTACATATTTACGTAGCCCTCGCCGAGGCGCTTCTAACGACACCACTCACGTGCGGATAGCTCGAAAAAATGTTGAAATGAAAAACTAGTTTTTGGACCATAACTTTAATTTTTATATTACACCTACCTTAGTTTATTACATATTTACGTAGCCCTCGCCGAGGCGCTTCTAACGACACCACTCACGTGCGGATAGCTCGAAAAAATGTTGAAATGAAAAACTAGTTTTTGGACCATAACTTTAATTTTTATATTACACCTACCTTAGTTTATTACATATTTACGTAGCCCTCGCCGAGGCGCTTCTAACGACACCACTCACGTGCGGATAGCTCGAAAAAATGTTGAAATGAAAAACTAGTTTTTGGACCATAACTTTAATTTTTATATTACACCTACCTTAGTTTATTACATATTTACGTAGCCCTCGCCGAGGCGCTTCTAACGACACCACTCACGTGCGGATAGCTCGAAAAAATGTTGAAATGAAAAACTAGTTTTTGGACCATAACTTTAATTTTTATATTACACCTACCTTAGTTTATTACATATTTACGTAGCCCTCGCCGAGGCGCTTCTAACGACACCACTCACGTGCGGATAGCTCGAAAAAATGTTGAAATGAAAAACTAGTTTTTGGACCATAACTTTAATTTTTATATTACACCTACCTTAGTTTATTACATATTTACGTAGCCCTCGCCGAGGCGCTTCTAACGACACCACTCACGTGCGGATAGCTCGAAAAAATGTTGAAATGAAAAACTAGTTTTTGGACCATAACTTTAATTTTTATATTACACCTACCTTAGTTTATTACATATTTACGTAGCCCTCGCCGAGGCGCTTCTAACGACACCACTCACGTGCGGATAGCTCGAAAAAATGTTGAAATGAAAAACTAGTTTTTGGACCATAACTTTAATTTTTATATTACACCTACCTTAGTTTATTACATATTTACGTAGCCCTCGCCGAGGCGCTTCTAACGACACCACTCACGTGCGGATAGCTCGAAAAAATGTTGAAATGAAAAACTAGTTTTTGGACCATAACTTTAATTTTTATATTACACCTACCTTAGTTTATTACATATTTACGTAGCCCTCGCCGAGGCGCTTCTAACGACACCACTCACGTGCGGATAGCTCGAAAAAATGTTGAAATGAAAAACTAGTTTTTGGACCATAACTTTAATTTTTATATTACACCTACCTTAGTTTATTACATATTTACGTAGCCCTCGCCGAGGCGCTTCTAACGACACCACTCACGTGCGGATAGCTCGAAAAAATGTTGAAATGAAAAACTAGTTTTTGGACCATAACTTTAATTTTTATATTACACCTACCTTAGTTTATTACATATTTACGTAGCCCTCGCCGAGGCGCTTCTAACGACACCACTCACGTGCGGATAGCTCGAAAAAATGTTGAAATGAAAAACTAGTTTTTGGACCATAACTTTAATTTTTATATTACACCTACCTTAGTTTATTACATATTTACGTAGCCCTCGCCGAGGCGCTTCTAACGACACCACTCACGTGCGGATAGCTCGAAAAAATGTTGAAATGAAAAACTAGTTTTTGGACCATAACTTTAATTTTTATATTACACCTACCTTAGTTTATTACATATTTACGTAGCCCTCGCCGAGGCGCTTCTAACGACACCACTCACGTGCGGATAGCTCGAAAAAATGTTGAAATGAAAAACTAGTTTTTGGACCATAACTTTAATTTTTATATTACACCTACCTTAGTTTATTACATATTTACGTAGCCCTCGCCGAGGCGCTTCTAACGACACCACTCACGTGCGGATAGCTCGAAAAAATGTTGAAATGAAAAACTAGTTTTTGGACCATAACTTTAATTTTTATATTACACCTACCTTAGTTTATTACATATTTACGTAGCCCTCGCCGAGGCGCTTCTAACGACACCACTCACGTGCGGATAGCTCGAAAAAATGTTGAAATGAAAAACTAGTTTTTGGACCATAACTTTAATTTTTATATTACACCTACCTTAGTTTATTACATATTTACGTAGCCCTCGCCGAGGCGCTTCTAACGACACCACTCACGTGCGGATAGCTCGAAAAAATGTTGAAATGAAAAACTAGTTTTTGGACCATAACTTTAATTTTTATATTACACCTACCTTAGTTTATTACATATTTACGTAGCCCTCGCCGAGGCGCTTCTAACGACACCACTCACGTGCGGATAGCTCGAAAAAATGTTGAAATGAAAAACTAGTTTTTGGACCATAACTTTAATTTTTATATTACACCTACCTTAGTTTATTACATATTTACGTAGCCCTCGCCGAGGCGCTTCTAACGACACCACTCACGTGCGGATAGCTCGAAAAAATGTTGAAATGAAAAACTAGTTTTTGGACCATAACTTTAATTTTTATATTACACCTACCTTAGTTTATTACATATTTACGTAGCCCTCGCCGAGGCGCTTCTAACGACACCACTCACGTGCGGATAGCTCGAAAAAATGTTGAAATGAAAAACTAGTTTTTGGACCATAACTTTAATTTTTATATTACACCTACCTTAGTTTATTACATATTTACGTAGCCCTCGCCGAGGCGCTTCTAACGACACCACTCACGTGCGGATAGCTCGAAAAAATGTTGAAATGAAAAACTAGTTTTTGGACCATAACTTTAATTTTTATATTACACCTACCTTAGTTTATTACATATTTACGTAGCCCT